>OX596261.1:8163553-8197269 GCA_951394255.1 Polyploca ridens
AAATTTCAACAAAATCGGTTCAGTAGTTTTCAAGATATGGACTAATATGTGACGGGCCGGGCTTATTGATACCAACTACGGGTGTGGTGTCAAAGAGAAAAATCTCAAAAACCTTGGTCAAATTCTATTACATGCAAGAAAAACTAAGTTACGAAATATTATTATTTTTATTCGACCAAGTCGGTAAACAAGCATACGGCCCGCCAGGACGCTTGCAACACAGGGGGCATCACTCACGCGTTATCGACCCTTCCCCCCCTCCCCAATGAGCTCTGGCAACCTTACCACATCCTGCAATCAGGACCTGAAATAGGGAGTGTTTTAATACTTTGGATAACAGTAAAAAAATTAATTAGACAGTTATTTTGCTACACTGTTTACTGAATATATGGGAAGAATGATCAACTTAATCTTATAAATATATATCCCAATAAGTAGTGCCGTCCCACTCGTTGTCTGCTGGTATAAATAGCTGAACCATCACTAACAGCCCCTAACTTGTTATTTGCAGGGCACTTAGAAACATCTCCGAGTTGGACGAGCAGTCGGAAGCGTTGATGTCGTCCGACGAGCCAACGTAGCGTAACAACTAACACGACATCCACTAATAGGAATTGTTTCAAAGTTTGAGCCACTAAATAGTTAGTGGCTGACACTCGTATTACCGGATAAGGTTTACTTCACAGTGTTGACATTGTAAATGTAGTCGAATGCTAGGAATGTGTTATACAAAAACATAATTGACTATTAAATAATGATTATGTTAATACAATCTGCACCTTTTGTACGATAGTCGTGTGTGAAACTATTTATCAACATTGCACATCGATTTTGTGTGGAGACACTGTTATTTCTAGTCTAATTTAAATTAGCATTTAAAAATCAACCTATTAGAAAATAATAAATTAACCATTCCAAAATACAATATTTATATTTTGTTGAGTGCAATTTGTAGAAAGCGGTGAAATGTAAATACATAGAGTTAACTATTTGTACAACATACAATAGCTTTAGTAGCTCACGTTGGGGAGATTTAGGGCCTAGATTTGATCACACAAATATTTTTTAATTGTCATATTTGTTTACCATATTTCACCTCTATATTCACGTTTCTGAAGTATAATTGTAATAACGATACTTTATCTGTTCACTAGCTGTGCCTTTCTATCTCTATATCGCAAATTACATAATTATTTTATTCTCAAGGCAGATGTAGTGTTGATTAGAATAATGATTCTTTGGATCTAAAATCAGTAAGCAAATAATTCGAATGACTTTATAAAAAATCACAAGTAATTGCTCTTTCAAACAGCTTACAAACATAATAAATGCACTATTCACGGCGCCACAAAAGGAATTAAAAAAATATAATGATACTGCGCACTTGTCAAAGATATGCATGTGAACAGCCAATTAAAATACCCATATGCAAACGACTGAGGACCTTTTATTTATATTTTTTTAAATATTGGTTTAATTTTCAAAATTCTTGTCATAATTATTCAATTAATGGCGCGCCATATTTCTTCAGCCCTACATTACTATTATATCTGGTATTTTTTAAGTATTCTATAATATAAGTATGTAATAAACTTATTAGTATATTTTCTAATTTGTGTGAGGCATATTTAATTGACCGATAGATGGATGATATCAAATCCAAATTACTACAACCAAAAATAAAACATGTCTCTAAATATGCACAGGGTGCTGGGTAGACCAACTTGCTTATCTCGCTTCGAAGTTTCTGTATAATTTGTTATAACTACATATTGATTCATGAAAGTAATAGTTATTTATGCAACTGTTGTATAATAAGGGGTATTAAAACACGAATGTGGGTTTATCACACGAAGCGAAGCGAGTGTGATAATAGTTTCACATGAGGGTTTTAATAACTAATTATGTACAGTTGCATACAAGACTTTTATCTACACCCATGATCATTTTTGTAAACAACAAAGTAATACATTTCTGCAATTCTAATATCGAACCAAAATTCAATGGCGGGATACGACGTGAATTCGAACAAGAACAACGTCTAAGTTTTTTTTTTGTGATAGTGGAACGCGTCTGCATGAAAATGTTCTTTTATTTTGAAATTCATAAGGATACCACGGAGAATGTGGCTGTTTTATGAGTAAGGAATGGACCGAAGAAGCAAAAAAAAAAAAAATGTTGCATAATGAAATTCAGTACAACATTATACACCTTTTTTGGATGATATAATGGTTACCATGACACCGGATGTTTTAATGTTGGCAATAAGCTGTTTCAGGAACTTTAATAGAGGATTTATAACTTGGGTGTAGATAAAAATATGTATGTATTGTTCTGTTTCTTTAAACGCACTAATTAAGCATTAAACTACTATTCATCTCCGACTTGACAAAATAAGTTATAATCATTACCATATCTAACTGTTGTAAATGCTTTTTTATATTTGTCGATGTGAAATAAAAATAACTGATATGTAGCTATGACCCTGTTGATATAGTTATCAAGTGAACAATAAAATTACTGTAACAAACCGGTTTCATTGTTCACGGGTTTGATGAAATAATAAATAAGTACATTTAATTATATCTCCAGAGACATTCCTATACCCAGCTATTTCTAATTTACAGCGTCATTTCTATTGACACAGTATTATGTAAGTGAAATATTACCTATATGTTATAAAATTAGTAGCAATAGATTTTATATTACCATATTATTTTTATTTTATTATTACCCACTCTTATTCATAAAGGACGTTACGTCTGCTCTGTATCTGTAAGGATGCAGAGAAGGCAATGCAGAAATGGAGTCGTACTTAATTAGGACCTGTGGTTAGTACACCGGGCCCGTGGAGCTCCCCTTTTCCCCATCGGGCTAATATAATAGGCTACATGACTCTTTTTTTTATGATGTCAATCGATCATGTTTTTAGGTGGGATCAAATTTCTATATATTTACTAGCTGCCCGGCGCAACTTCGTTCGCGTGGTGCTACCCTACCCTGTGGCTCTACCCTACCCTACACTACCCTGTTTTCTTGGATCATGCACTACCCTACCCTACATCGACTGCAGCGCCATCTGCCGGGCTGATTTGTGATTCTAAACCATCCAGGGCGCCACCCAAACGCATAAAAAAAAACATTCAAATCGTGACATACACACGTGCAATGATGAAGAATTTTATATATAAAGATATACGACAAAATTCCATAAAATTCAGACATGATTACAGATGTAAAAATCCCGGAATTATACGTATAAAACCAAATGACCTTCGAATCATTCTTGAATTATTCTGAATTATACTCTCCTACAAAAATAAACATACTTTATTTTACACTTTGTGAAAACACAATTTGAAGTTTGATTTAATATTCAAATCAATATAAAGTAGCTAAATTACTATTAAAACTAATAAAAGTATGTAAACTGATAACCACCACCTACTGTTTTGTTTCGCTTACTCCTATTACAAACCTTTTGAGGTGTTTTCGTAAGTAAAGCAGTACAAAAATAAATAATTCAATTAAATTTGCTATCATTTAGTCATTGGCAGACTTGAAAAGTAGGTGGATATAAAACAGATTTTTTCTTAAATATTAAATTCTTAATAATATTTAACTGTATAGTGAAATTATCCGTTTTAAAAAATCTGTCTAGAGAATTTCGATTTTAATTGTGACTTTCTGACTGCTAACAGTAGGCAACACTTTGGTGAACCGTCGCATACGTACACAAAACTCATACACTCACGCGGCGCGAGAGTGTGCATTTGGCATTTTTCGGAATGATTCGGCGCCCAGCGGAATGATACCATATTTTACGAAATAAAACTATGTGAATTATACCATTTAAAACATTGAAAACAAAAAAGTGATTATCAACACAGTTTTAATAATAAAGTGCTTATTTACAGGTAGCATAGGCAGGTTACTTAACTAAAATTCACGGAAACCTTCAAATCACATGATACCTACCATACTTGAAGGTAAAAACTCTATAATTGCCCTTTAAATGCCTCAAAAAATAAAAGAAAATAGTTTTTATTATAAAAATCTCAGTTTTTAACTCTAAAGGAATTAAACGGCATTTTATGGAATAATACGGAATCATTCCATATTTGGAGAATAATTCCAATCGGAATGATTCGAATTATTCCGGGCTCACATCTATAGACATGATAGTCAAAGACAGCGTCGATAATTCTCGCCCCCTACCACAGACAAGACAGACTAAACCAAGGAATATAGTACTCTCTAACGAGAGGACTAAACATATTCTACATTTCTCGTTTCTCTATGTACGGATTGAAGTATTTTTGCTACGTATTTTTGGTTGGCCGTCATGTCTGTCATGATAATCAAAGTGACGGGTCTTTATACGAAATAAGCCATAAATAAGAATTGAATTGAATTGAATAATTGTTTTTGTACAAATAGGGCTAAAATCTAAGATTAAATATGGTTAGGTGTAGTACCTATAAGTGTGATAGTTCAAGTAATAAGAAATCAACAGGAATAACGTTTCGTCGGTTAGTTTTGATTTCATTACAAATTCAATATATTTGTCATGGTGTTTTTATTAAGATATAATTACCATTCGTAGCCGATAATTAGAAAATATGATAAATAATTATGTTAAAATTATGATCCATACGTTTTATATAAAGAAAACTGCACATAATTTAAGAAATCTAAAGATTTATATATTATTTACATTTAATGTATTGAGGGGACGGATTGGGTAAATTAAATTTATTTTGGGTAAAACATTCGGAGACGGGACGCAGGGTAGGAGGAAGAGGGGTGTTTGAGGGGGTGCGGGGGGGGGGGGGGGGTATGCCCTTCCCCCGGTACCCCCCAAACTTGAAGCAAACTCATGGTTTCCGAGATATTCATGGTTGAAGTTAGAGGTTATATATGAGGTTTTTTGACATAAATTCAAAGAAATTCGAAGAGTAGGCACTCTTTGTTATTTTCAACTTTCTTAATTTTTTTTTAATGTAAGAACCTTCTATACAGGGTGTTGTTTTGGTCGGCGACAAGCGACCCAGGAGCGGTAGTACATAATATATATTCCCCAAAAATGGACTTTATTCCATTAAATACTTTAAATATTTTGAGAAATACCTTATTCAATTTGAAATAAAATTACCGCAAAGTATGGTTACTAGGCACGTGCACTGACTAGAGCTAGGCACAAGCCGCCATCGCCCCACCCCTTTACTCCCTCGCACTCCCGTTGAGTATTATGTCTACAATTTAGCTTATTACATGATTTTCATTTTTTTTTTGTATTTTTATTAATAAAAAAAAAAGTATTTTTTTTATATTTTTTTTTAGCACCAGTATCTATTGTATGATCGACCCTGAGTCGCTCGTCGCTGACCAAAACAACGACCTGTATATGTCTGTCTAATTGTTATATTTTCTATAATAAATGATATTTAGTCTAAACTTGTGAATAATTACAGTGATAAAAATTGTGTGTTGAGTAGTTTTCCTTTAGTTTAATTTTTAACACGCTTTTATTAGCTTCACCTGTATGTATATATGTATGTATGCATGTAATGGAATCTTCAAACGTAATTTTCATCGACTTCCAAACGTCAGATTAAACTGAAATTTTGCATACTTATTAAGTACCGATGATAATACAATAATTTGATACCATCTAGCTGATCTGATGATGGATCCGGAAGGTAGGCACTGGAACTTCATAACGGAGCAACGTTTCCTAGCCGTCTTTGGGCTTGTTGGAACTGTCGTAAGATGAACTTTGACCATATGTATGGTTTTCAGGGTCTGATGATGGAGTAGGAGGATAAGCACTGGAACTCCATAGTGGAGCATCGTATCCTAGCCATGTTCGGGGTTGTTGGAATTATCGCGAGATGAACTTTAACCATGTATGGTTTTCAGGGTCTGATGATGAAGTCAGAGGGTTGGCACTGAAACTCCATAGCGGATCATCGTATCCTAGCCGTGTTTGGGCGTGTTGGAATCGTATTAAGCGCATTTTGGCCATATATGGTTTTCAGAGTCTGATGGTGAAGTCAAAGGATAGGCACTCAAGCTAAATACTTATTATACATGTGAAAGAAAGTGACATTGGGTGAAAAAATGGTATAAGTAGCATAATAAAATGGTATGAATAATTTATGTTGACTAAAAATTAAAAATAAATAACAGTTTAATAAAACTAAAAAAAAACACGCTTTAAAAAGCCCTGCACTAAAAAGTGTTGAATAATTATGAAATTTAACCTATGTTTATTCTCTGTCTATCCCGTAAGGGCGTAAATGTAAGCAATTTTTGTAATTGTGTTCAATATTTGAATGAAAAGCGTGGGATGCTTTTCCTTGAAACCCAATAGATTTCTTATGCATTATCATTGAAATTAATTACAAAAATTGCTTACATTCTGGCCCTTACGGAATAGATAGAGAATACTTAGGTTCGATTTTATAATTATTTAACACTTTTTAGTGCAGGTGCTTTATAGGGCTTTTTAAAGCGTGTTTTTTTTTAGTTTTATTAAACTGTTTTTTTTTTTTTAGTTTTATTTATTTATTTCTAAGGCAGACTTAACTAAGTCATGCTCACTTTAAGGCCTTTGCGCCGCGGCGTCGTGTGACGGGTCACTCACTTCCCTCCAATATGGCGAGGAGGGCGATGGCTGCCATACGCGTCATACTTGTGAACCGCCTACCATGAGTTTTCTACACTAACGTAATCTACAGTCGCTAGCGACTACGGTGAATATTTTGTAAATGTGGAATACTCTTGGAAGCATTTCATACAAAATGTTTCGCCGTAGTCGCTAGCGACTGTAGATTACGTTAGTATAGAAAACTCATGGTAGGCGTACTGGTGTTGATTATGGAGGCTGGTCTGCTTAAGTTTGCTATTTATTTACTTATTAAATATCGAGTCAGTCTACTTTGTAGTTTTGCCGCCGCGCCGGGTACGCAATTGTTGTCAGTGCGATTAGAATGTAAATATTATGTAATGAATCTAAGCTTGTTTTGAAAAGAATTATTGCTGAGCTTATTGCCGGCTCTTCTCAGCAAATGTAACCTTTCGAACCGGTATTAGAGTCACATTGTTCATAAGTGCCTGCGAAGGTCTATTTGAATAAATGATTTTGAATTGAATTTTTTGAGTGAATTGATTTTCTTTCAATAAAACTAACTAAATACTAAATTATACTTTTGCACTTATTTTCGTGAAAATAAGTGCAAAACAGACTACTAGATGTCCCCCGCGGTTTGACCCGCGATCCCGGGATAAAAAGTAGCCTATGTCCTTCTCTATACCAGGCTATCTGTATACCAAATTCCATGATGATCGGTTGGGTAGTTGAGGCGTGAAAGCGTAACAAATATATAAACACGAGCTACTTTCGCATTTATAATATTAGTATGGATTATCTCCGCCCGCCGCCGCCACCCGTCATTCATGTACGTAAATTAAATCTTTACCGGCCTTAGTTCGGCTCTGTAGGGACTACACTTTCTGTGACGTGTAATTGGCTTCAACATTTTTAGCGAATGCTTTGTCTGCTTATAAATATTACATGTCTGTGCCCCCTACTTATTATTATGAAGATCCTTATTCTATGATTATACTCGAATGTGACGTTTGAGTACCGCTTTACGCTTATACTGGAATGTATGGACCAAAATTACACGTAATTCGTGAGTTAAAAACTGCGTTTAAAAAGTACTTTTTAGGGTTCCGTACCCGAAGGATGCTAATCGGAACCCTATTCATAAGCCTCCGCTGTCCGTCCGTCCGTCCGTCTGTCTCTCAGTGGTATGTATCTCATGAACCGTAATAGGTAGACACTTGACATAATATGTATTTCTATTGCCGCTATAACAACAAATAATACAAAAAAAATTGGGGGAAAAACATACAAGAAATGTATTTTTTTTTATTGTACTTGCTATTCATTTCATAGTCAATTTGAGCGCGGCAAATTAGAAAGATTGAGAAACTAGATGTGTTATTACCCATGATACTTATACCATGGTATTACCTTAGATTAATTAGTCTGTATTCTATGGGTATTACTAAGGCTGCATTCCGAATTGACACTGTAATCGATTAGAGTGTGCTTAAACCAGTTCCATATTAGTGTGAGCACGCTCACGATGTCCCGTGAAACGTCATAGATGACGTGATAACATCCGCCATATTGTGCTCACACCGACCATGCTCAGCCGGGCTATTGCGTATCTTTGGTGGTAATCGTAACGAACCAATGATATTATAATAAAAAGAGGTAAATATCGCATTAACGCACGCTAATTGTTGCAGACAAATTCAGACAATTGTCGTAATTTTGCTTAGCGGTACAGAAAGAGATAGCTATCTCTTTCTGTACCATACGTTCCGTATTATCTATCGCATTCACCTAATTCAACAATAACTGAACGCCGCTTAGTATGAGGGTAGCATATCTCTATTATAATATCATTGTAACGAACCCATTAATTATTTCATCCAATGATGCGCACGCGGTACGACGCGACGATGACCATTCGTGGGCTCTGATTGGATGAAATTCATTAATGGTGTTCGTTACGATTACCACCAAAGTTACACGGTAGAGCCCCTGAACTGATATCACCGTGAGCGCTATCAAAAGTTGCAATAAAAAACCTACCATTGGTAAACAAAACTCGTTTTTGTTTATAGAAACCGGGAAGGAAGTACAGCGGTCGGGACCTTCCTATCTCACTATATAGGACACTAACTGTTCTAACTGCTATTACACCATCGTATTCCCTAGTTAGGATCCTACAAATAGGATAGTGTAATAAATTAACTGAAAAGAGAAAAACAAGCTCTTAAATCTATAGAATTTTGAATATAACTTGAATTTTATAAGGTATAGCAATCGAGGACAACCAATAACCTATGTATGTATTTTTTTGTAATATTTGTTTATCCCCGACTGCAATACCTTATAAAATTCAAGTTATATTCAAAATTCTATAGATTTAAGAGCTTGTTTTTCTCTTTTCAGTTAATTTATGTTTTACGCAGTCGGGTTTTTTGTTTCTTTTAATAATTTAATTTATTTCAGACTTTTTAGTTTTATACAGAATGAGTTGTATGTATTAGTAAGTAAATGAGCGGTACGGTAAAGTAACACTAACAACCGTCGCAACTCTGTGTGTTACGTACGGTAAGCGCTCTGACTGTCCTTGCACTAAACGTGGTTTTTTACAGTTTACGTCAAAATGGTAGCATAAAAGTATTACAATATATACATATATGGAATGGTCTATTTACAAGCTTTTATTTGATACCTATATTGTTATAATATCGAAACTTTTATTTTTAATACCCCCCCTATTTTTTTATTCTTAGGCGCTGTATAAAAATAATATACCCTATGACACTCCCCCAGTCAAGACGAATCTAACGACACCTCATATGCTTAAATCCATCAAGCCGTTTAGGCTGCAGAGCGGCACAAAGAAATAGACATACATACATACATACATACATACACTCGAAAAACATAACCCTCCTTCCGGGTCAGTCGGGTAATAAGTGCTTAAGTCTCAGATAAAAAAGTACTCTGACGAGCCTCTGTTAAAGTCCACCCCCTCCCCCAGTAGCGGCCCTGAGCCGAGGTTCGGCCCCAACTGGGGCACTCTCGGGCGTAGCGACCTAATTATAACCCCGGTGTGACCCCGGTTATGTACTTTTTATTTTTATTTTTTTTATACCACTAAGGTGGCAAACAAGCGTACGGCCCGCCTGATGGTAAGCAGTTACCGTAGCCTATGGACGCTTGCAACACCAGGGGCATCACTCGCGCATTGCCGACCCTGAAGAAATCTCTTCACACCCTTTTTGAAGAACCCCATGCTGTACTCCATATACTTTTGAATATTCTGTGCCCCGGTTGAGAGCTTCCTCGCCGTATAAGGCACGTCCGACCGCCGACCATGGATTTAATATACAAACAGGATTGAACTCTCCAAAAATTTTATCATACAAAAATAAACCATAAGTCATGCACGTTAGGGTTTACTTTTGTTAGTTATCTTAGCCGAGGCAAAACGAGCCGAGAGAGATAGCCCGAACCGAGGCCGTTTGTCCCTTTTCCTCAATTGCCAAAAGATAAAAATGTTAAAGATGGTAGAAAATATTTCACCACAACAAGTAAAATATATTACGTATAAATATTTTTTTGCTATTAAACTAGTTTTAAATCATTTTATTTTGTAGGTTTACATCTGTACATAATAATAAATAATTGTATTTAAGTAAAATAATCAAAATAATATGATTGTTTGGTAGCTATCATAAAATTATTCTGGTAGCACTGAAATCTGATATCAGTGGTGTCATGGCAACATGGCGACTTTTTCTGTTGTTTTGTGGAAACGCATTTTGTTTATACTTTTTATCGTGAAAATGGTGAAAAAAAATTGTATCAAGACATGTAAAAGTGAATCATGTGCTGGTTGTGGGATTTTATTTCACAAGTAAGGAATAACGATGATTTTATTTACTAACAATGGTGAGTCATAAGTAGTTTGACCATGGTTTATTAAAAAAAATTGTAGACGGAAGACACTAAAGTTAGTGTAATTCTTTTTAAAACTAAGTATAATGTTTATTGTGTGTTGTAATGTGTACCTATTGTATAAATAATTTGTACCTATGTATCGCATAATTGAAATAGCATTATTTTTTATGTTTGTTACAGCTTTCCATCGAAAGAAGAAATGAAGCAAAAATGCAATTTTGATGCGATTAAAACAAATGTTTTCCACAAGATTGAAACATCTTATTATTCCACCGCATCCTTTCCAATGCATAACAGATGAAGAACCGCAAAAACTGTAACTAGTAAAAGCATTGGCTAATAATTCGTACCTATTCACCACGCGAAATGTAATGCATTCAGAAACTTAGGCAGTGAGATTGGCCTAAGGCAGAAACTAAATAAAACGATTTTGTTTAGCCGTGTTTAATTTTAATAAATACCTACTTTGTCAAGCACATTCGAGTTTTATTTCCCTTTGCTATATTTTAATTCCCAAATAACAGCTCTGTAGAGCAAACTGAAAAAAGAGCAAGGGGAAAAGCCGTGGTCCCAGAACGAAATTCTGCATGCACCCTTGCCTATTCATACGTAATATTTGATGATTCGACACAAAACGTAACTCAAAAATTAATCATAACTTTTCTCAAAAACATGGGTATACACGGCTACACATCAAGCTATACATTTCCAGTATAAACTGATCTCGCATTGTATAGGATTTCTGTACAATGAGAGGTCAGCTAATATTGGAAATTTATATCTTGATTAATCGTGCGTACACGATTCAACACCCACATAGAACATAACAATGTTCAGTTTCAAATAATGGGTTTTCGCGAAAAAGTATCTCGATATCTATAGTTTTTCATTATGGTTTTATCTCTTATTTTTTCTATAAATTATTATTTCACTATTTTAAGTAACATAATGTTAATATTTTTGTAATACAAACAATAATTTGAAATCAACTAGTGTCAAAACGCCACAAACAGACAAAATTGGAGGAACTTTGCAATGCAGCGATTGTGCGCGAAAGGGACTAACAATGACCACGACCACTCTGCCAAGAGTGCACGACTAGGAAGAAGAAGTGTCAACCGGACACAAATTATCTCTCAAATCCAACTTTCCTGTTCGTTATAAAAATGTTTGGTCACCCTATTAGAATGGGATAAACAGCCTCGGTATGCGTTATCTCTCTCTGCTCGCGTTTTTGGCCCAAGAGCTCAATCCTGTTTGTATATTAAATTCATGCCGCCGACGAGTAAACGAGTAACTATCGGCTATTTTCTCGTTCATGAAACGTACAATAGATATATAATTCCGTGTAAACAAAAGAGATGCATATATTAATAGTTGATCGCTAACTGTTCACACTGCCGGCGGGGACCAGTGTTCACAACCTGAAGCCAGACAGCTATCGTACCATAAAATTATCGTATATGCTCGTATATGGATCAAAATTATCGTATCCATCAGGAAAATGGTTAAAATACTTTAAAAAATCATATGAAACGTAACAATAATATGTTGCAAATACTGTATAGTTTAAATATTGTAAACTTGTTTTTTAAATGGAAAATAAATAATAGTTCGCGCCAACATCTCGAATATATAAAGAAGAAAATAATGTTAAAGGATAGAGACACATGAAAACAAGCATATTTTTTAAAAGTTTAACTGAATAGATTCTATATTTGCGAGAACAGAATACACAAATATTAATGAAACTTAATATTTTATATACAAATCGTACAATCTGCGTACGATAGTCGTGTACCATCGTACATCGTACGTAGTTATGAAATTATCGCACATGTACGATTATTATCGTACGGTTGCGAACACTGGCGGGGACTCATTCTACTAGTTTGTCACTGAGTGACAAGAGCTGTCAAAGATAATTCTCACTCAGCGATGCTCGCTTGGCGGTCAGAATTCACGCCGAGAGACCAACTAGCAGTCATTTTCTTCCGCCGCGAGCGAGTGGCGCGAGTAATCGCCCGTTGCACTCGCACACTCGCTTACAGCCCAGCGACAAAACTATCGGAACTACACACTCGCTTCCCACTGCTTGCCAGTTGCCAACTCGTTTCTAGTTGCTAGTTTTACTCGTTCATCGGTCGGACAAGTGCGTGGGCTAAGGGAAAATCTTGGACAGGCAAAAAAAAAGTGTCTCTGTGTATCTCATTGGTCAGGTTGGCAACACTGGCAGTCAGTCAGCAGTGTTGCCAACATAGCAACTTTATAGCTAGATCTAGCTATTTTTTGGTGTAAGGCAGCTACAATTTTATGAAACTTGTAGCTAAATTTATTTAACTACTTTTTCTAGCAACTTTTCACTGCTTTCGAGAGTTCGTACCTATTAAGCACTGGGTCTCGAAAGAAAAAAAAATGCAACGCTATGAGTCTAGGTAAGTATAGGTCAATGGCCGGGATTTCCCAGCTTCATTTCTTCACTCAAACTGTTTATTACTCCTATTGTAGTCTGTGCTACCTGTTTGCTGACACTTCTGCCTTATGTTGTTTTATCAATTTAAAACGAATGCTCGCTGTTTTAATACATTCGACGGTCCCTAAGTATAAACAGACATCTCAAAAAATGCATTTTTTTTTTATAGCATTATTGGTTTCAGACAATCGATACGCAACTACCCATATAAAATATTTAGTAAAATATAAAGTAGTTTACTGGAAATTAAAAACGTATAAGAGAACATCTACGTTAAAATCGAAGAATTTGAGACGTAGAAGCGGACATATCAGACTTGTCGTTTTGTACTGTGTCTTAAAATGCACGCCACACAGTGTGAATGCGGCCATGTCAAATTTAAGTATGGATTTATGGGGAAGTATCAAGTAAGTTTTTTTTTTTATTTCCAAAAAACCTTACATGTTTTGCTTATTTAATAGTCCTTATTGTTGTGCTTAATTATTAGTTTTTTATTAGTTAATTCCGAAATGTATATTTTAAAGTATTAGTTCATAAATAAAAAGTGTGAACATTTTTCTAACTTAGCAATGTATAATATAAATGTAAATGAAGGCATGTCCTACATGTTTGTTTATATGTTTCATTACAAAATTTACCACTTCGACTTCATTTACGTTTATCTACAGTAATGTTATAAAGAGAAAGAGATTGATTTTTGTATGTTTGTAATGGACAAACTAGGTACATAATTTATAAAAAAAATATTTCACCTATAAAAGCAACATTATCATGTCCCGATACTTAAGGTCAAGTGGGTACTGGGCGAAAGAGTAGTCTATACCAGCATGATACACACCCTAGATCATGTCTTGGGCACTGTGATCACAAATTATCCAATTTTGCAGTGTTTTTTTTATTAACGTATTCCTAAATAACCATGCTATCAATTCATAGTCAGAAATCTAACAACAAACATTGTTAATTTAGTCAAAAATAATGATATTTGATAGTCATGTTTTAGAAAAATATACCAGCGAACTTTGATACATCATAGTTTAAACAAAGTACTACACTAACCCCGGCAAGTAGTTTCAAAAGAAGTCCCATATATTTACAATTTCAAAACAGTACAATACCTGAAATTTTTTATTCCATAAAGCGAGAGAACCATAATTTTATAGCGCAGTTTACCTAAATGTTATATTGGTTTTCAGCAGCACACTTTTTCTTGTATACAGCCCCAGTAAAGGAAATCTAGGGTATTTTAGTACGGAGAATGAAAAGGCCACGAAATTGAGCTAAGGCGCCCGCCATCCACCTTTCGGTATCATCATCATCATGATTAGCCCTTAATGTACTGATAATCATAATTAAGTGATAGCCGGGACCAACAATTTTACGTGCCTTCCCAAAACTCGGAAGACGCTTGAGTTGAAATACCACTAGGAGGTTACTAAATATGTGTTTAAATAATGTTTCCCGTCCAGAACAAGCTTAATGCGCTGGGCAACCATCTTGTTAACTTACATACGGACAGACAGACGGACGGATGGATAGCAGGAGTTAGGCTCCGCTGTCCGTCCGTCTATAATAAATAATTTCATAGCAAAGTTGAGTTAGATAATATTACTATTATTGTAAGGAACCCTCCGTGAGCGAGTCCGACTCGAACTTGCTCGGTTTTTAATAATTGATCTGACTAGAATAAAAAAATTACCCCTTACTCATGAAACGTTATTTACCTAATCTGCCACTCAAATAAGGTCAAATTGTTTGTCAATGTCTGAAAGGTGGCGTTATTTATTTGACCATTTACCCCCTTACACATAAAGCGCTATTTAACTGATATACTGATTAAATGGTCACGTTAATAATGTCACATAGTTGACAATGACAATAGAGTGACGTTATTTACGTGACCCTATGATTTTATATATTTAAGTTCTTAATTTATTGAGTCTTATAAAAATATAAAGAATTGTTGATTGACTTTTAATATTAATAATTTAATTGAAAACCCTTTTTAATTAACAAATATCTCCCGCAACCCTCTCTGTTATTTTAGTTTACACCAACATGTTTTTTTTTTAATTGCAAAGTAATAGTCATAAGTCAGTTTGTAATGACCATGTATAAACAGATATGTCTACATCTGTGTATTTTAAAAATTCACGGATATGAACTAATGATTTTTAAGGTAACTTTCTTGAAGATGGAAATATAATGCCATATTTTCTTAAATTCTTCCATAAATTTGTGTTATATTGTCTTCTACGTATAAACAGATATGTTAGACTTGACTGTTAAAGATTTATTTAAAAGGCGATGTAAAAACAGTCATCTGTCAGTTTTTCAAAGAAAATCTGAAAAATGTGGAAAGTACTTAACATCATTATAAACTTTCTAAACTCGGTATAACATTTCAACAACAAAAATATTACATTATTACATAGTATTATTTCTAGATTGATTTGAATCTTTATTTCGCTCTCCTGTAAACCATGGTTTTTGACATGTCCGTTTATACGTAGGCACCGTCGTGTGAAAATGGAACTAAACCTGTGAAAAGAAACCTATATAATTAACAGATTTTTAATACTCTCATGTTTAATTGAATAAAACATGAATTTTATTGTTATTACCTACATTTAGCTACTTTTTACCTTTCTGGGTAACAAAATCTGGCAATCTAGCAACTTTTTGCAAGATGTCTAGCTACTGGCAGGCCTGTCTCACTCCCATGTTTAGGTACGATTTCGCGCCAACGGTCTACCGGACAAACGCTAGTCGGTTGCAACGCGCCCGCAGCGAAAGACGCGTGTGGGTATAAATACCTACGTACTTATATAAAGTGTTTATTATTCTTATTTTAATACTATTTTGTGTTGGTATCGTTGTTTTCATAGTACTAGTTGTTTGTTGTTGTTTCATTGTATTGTCCTAATGTCCTGTCTGACTTTATTAAGGTCGGCAAGATCTAATAGGCCCGTTTTGATAGCATACCAGTGTGTCAAAAAGAGACGAGACCAGAAGAGACACCCTCTTATCTAAACGGGCCACTGAGACCTCAACAACTCATGTGACTTATTTTTAACCGACTTCAAAAAAAGGACTTTTTTATGCGTGTTCGCGGATAACTTCGTCGTTTATGAACCGATATTGATTTTTTTTTTAGAAACTGTTTGTAGTTCCAGAATAGAGAGTGTTCCCTCTTCAAATATACAAACAAACCAATGTTACGTTTTTATAATACTAGTATTATTATACACTAATGAATATACATTAGTGCAGATTTTACTTCTACCTTTTTAGAATAACTAAAATTTAACAAACCACTATTTCAAAAATCAGTAGAATAATATTCAGAAAAAATTAACAATTCTAATTGTTATTACTTACTCAGTATATCCTTTTTTAAATAATTCTTTAACTTAATTATTTTTTATATAACAAACTTGAAGATTATTAATAACAAACGTTGTGAATTTCGGCTGACGGCCCTGGACTAGGTAGTCGTGCCGTTTCTTGTCCCGTCGTCAGTTATTCCAGATTTTATATGCATATATGTTACTAAAACCCTTCCCCAAAATAGTTGTATTTAGTTTCGTAGACAGAATACACATTCAGTATACAAAGTATCAGTATAGGCCTAAAACTTAGATTAAAATATGCAGACATTTAAAAATAACTTTCTGCTCTAATACTAGTTAGCTAGGATATTTAAAATGACATTATTCACGAAAGGAGAATAGTAATAGGTACATACATAACCGATAAGGAAATATTGAAAATTCATAATACGTCATTAGACAACCCTACCGTAAGACGTGCCACGTCATACAGGATAGAGTTATACGATAGAAAGAGAGGGAAGTTGTAGGTGAATATAATTTTAGGCGCGCAGCGCTGCGCGAGCTGGATTGCGCCTTATTACGTCGTTCCAAAAGTCGCTTTTTATTTAAATGTCGTTTTCGAAGTGGGTTTTCTGTACGTAGTACTATTGAATATTCTGTGCTACTGGCTAAAGATCATAGATTAAGGATATGCGCTAAAGATAGCAGTTGGCAACACTGTCAGTCAGTCAGTTTTCTAATGTCATGTCTGCTCCGGTTCTTGTTGTTTTTCACCAGAAAATGTAATTTTTTTTGGCTTTATTTTAATTATTAATACAAGAGAAATTGGCGAGAAGGTAAGATTGTTGATTCCGCCGTATTAAGTGTTTATTAAAATGTATAACCAATGCGAATATGAACACTTGATAATGTCCAATAAAGAACGTAAAAATATCACTAAAAAATTTTTATTCATTTAAAAAAAAGGGATAGGCACCTTAATTATGTACCAATTATGAAGGGGGATAAGCGTAGCGTTTTTATTCTCATAGGAGTGTTTTGTTTGTGCATGCTGGGTAGGTATCCAACAGTATGTACCTAGGTATATATATTGCTTTTTTTTATTTTTTTGGATAGATGGATGACATCAAATCCAAATAATCGTAACCAACAATAATTTATAGCTCCAAATACACGATTAAAAACCAAAACCTTATTTATGACCAAGGAGGATAGGGAGGTCTTTCTTTGCATTCGTCCATAGGAATTGACTAACTGATTAGAAACAATAATGTAATAAAATATACTATATCATCAAGTTGCATATTTGTGAGTACTGTGAATGTGCCAGCTTTCGTTAACCAACCTGTATTCCGTATTTGGCCAAATCACTCACTATTCACGGCATCCCTAATGTATTCATTAAGGCTTGCTAAGTTGATGTGGGTTACCAGCACAAAATTTAGTTATTCATTTAATTTCAGAGATAATGTTGCAGAGTAGACTGCCATCAGCCAATCTCCAATGACAATAACCAGGCTAAAGGTAATAATAATAAATAATAATAAAAGCCTTTATTTAAATCTAATGTTTATGTTGTTTGATCATTTGACACCCGTATGTGAAGATTGGCCCTGATTCTGTTGTTCACAACTAAACTAATTTTAATCTCACTATGTCTCTTTCTAATTTAGTCCTGTCAAATTAGTCCAATGCTAGTTTTCAATATAAATTTAGTCGCCATCTATCGCGGTTACGCCTAAATACACGCAAAATAAGACGGCAAAGATTAATTTGACAACTTAAAATATGTTCTATCTCTTTTCAATAATGCTCGTAAGAAAGAGATGAGATGTGACTAAAATTAGTTTAGTTTGATTTACAACAGAATCGGCACCATTGTCTTGCTTTCCAGCATAGGCCTCCCCTATAGTATTCATAGTGTGCAATCCCACACTTTTAATCTCCGAGTAATACCCGCTCGTCTTCTCATGTCGTCCTCCCATCTACGACATTGTTTCCCTTTCTTTCTTTTGGGTTCTCAACGGCACAAAATCAAGGCTTGTTTTTTTTGGTCCGTGGTTATCCCATTCAAAATTCTGAGCAGCTCGACTGGAGAAGTAACTCCATCTTGCCGAACGTCACAACCAAATATCATTACTTTAATGTGGTGTTGTGTTCCTGCGGCAAGGGCGCCAGAACTCCTTCCTATGTGTCAGCGCCGTGCGGGCCGTTTACGGGGACCACTGACCATTGCAGCGGTGTAGTACCAAATGATGACGTAGTACGACAGGCCAGTTGGAGTGGTTGGTTAAGATTCTATCTATCACGCCGCAGGTCGTGGGTTCGATTCCCACCCAGGACATGCATTTGTGTGCATAAACAGGTCTGCATGTCCTGAGTCTGGGTGTAATTATGTATATTAAGTACCTATGTATTTAAAAACAATAAGTTATAGGTATGTATATTATGTAGTATAATCAGTTATCTGGTTTCCATAGTACAAGCTCAGCTTAGTTTGGGATGAGATAGCCATTTATGTCCCAGGATATTTCCCTCTCCAAACAGCTTCTGGGTGTTTCTGGGGGTTACTAGTTGTTCCCCGCGGATTCACCCGCGTTCCCAAGATAAAAAGTAGCGTATATATGTATAACATTCGAGGATAACGTAGCTTCCTAAGAGTGAAAGAGTTTTTTGAATCCGACTGGTAGTTCCCGAGATTAGCGCGTTTAAAGAAACAACCAAATAAAGAAATTATTCAGCTGTATTATATTAGTATAGTTTATTTTTATCGTAGCGCGCAAGTAAGAAACGAATAGAATAAACAGACAGCCTAATACTTTTTTTCGTGTTTTTGTCAGTGAGTGCTCATGAGACAGTCGTGCCATCGTCTGCTTGAACATCAACAAGCGGGAGGGGAGGGCCCCCCCCTTTACTCACCGATAGATCAAGTCTTAGGTAAAAAATATATATTATTAGTAGCACAGCACTTCCTATTAGACTAAAATACGTTGGTTGAATTTTTATAACAGCAGTAATAATTTTGATAGTTTTCTTTATTTCAATAATATAAAAATAAAAAATATAATAATGTTTAAAACTAATTCAAATAGTTTTAATATTGATATAAAAACTGCAACACTTAGTGCATATTCCTCAAAAATATTATTGCAACATAATGAATTATTTGCATAATTAATATGGATTATTGTTTTGTTTTTTTTTTTATTATTATTATAAGCCCCTATGAGCTTCGAATAGTAACAACAAGCCATCGTTTTTATACTACTAACATGGTATGTTTGCCTCCAAATTATTATTAATCTGTAATTATATCATTTGATATTATGTACTGTACAGTAGTTGGAAGTAGTGTTTACATAAAAAATAAATTATTTCAATACACTTTTTAATTAAGTACATAAATCCTTCACCGCCCAAAACAATCAAGTGTTTTTATTTTTCAGAGTATCGTTTAAATCTCCGATAAATATCATACAATTCAACGGATTGTCATATTTTTTTATACTTTTCATTAATAAATATGATCCCAATCTTACCATGATAAATTTTATGTTGCCGAAGTAGTGACCTTACATACCTTACCTAATAGCCATGCTAATAGCAGTGATATGTTAAATAGGCCTAATAGGGAATATGCACAATTTCTAATTTTTTTATTTAAAAATCCAAGTATGAAATTGGAAGTAAAATAAGAGAAATATAACTATTTTTATTTAAAATATTTGCAAAATAATAAATTATGCATATTCCCTAATGGTGCCAATTCTGTTGTAAATCGCACTAATCTAATTTTAGTCACATCTCATCTCTTTCTTACAAACATGATTGAAAAAGGATAGAACATATTTTTAGTTGTCAAATTAATCTTTTCCGTCTTATTTTGCGTGTATTTAGGCGTAACCGCGATAGATGGCGACTAAAATTATATTGAAAACAAGCATTGGACTAATTTGACAGGACTAAATTTCTTACATAAGAAAAGGATTTTCTTATGTTCTTTGTTAGAAAGAGACAATGGCCCCGATTCTGTTGTTCACAACTAAATTAATTTTAATCTCACTATGTCTCTTTCTAACAAAGAACATAAGAAAAGGATGTAAGAAATTTAGTCCTGTCAAATTAGTCCAATGCTTATTTTCAATATAAATTTAGTCGCCATCTATCGCGGTTACGCCTAAATACACGCAAAATAAGACGGGAAAGGTTAATTTGACAACTTAAATTATGTTCTATCCCTTTTCAATAATGTTCGTAAGAAAGAGATGAGATGTGACTAAAATTAGTTTAGTGCGATTTACCACAGAATCGGCACCATAGTGACATTAAAATTAGTTTAGTTGTGAACAACAGAATCAGGGCCATTGGCTCTCAATGGCAGCTGTCGGATCACACCGATAGCGACAGAGCTTCAACTTACGGGTGGTAGCCAGCCTGGCGGTTACAAACTACCCTACAACCGTGCTTTGATTTTCCTCACGACGTTTTCCATCGCCGAAAGCACAAGCTCATCGTCAGATTCGAACCTCCTTCGCCACGGCATTCAACGTCACTACCGCCTAAAAATATCATCGTCTTATTATATTAAGGCAACCCCTTATTTTTCTTTGTTTTAATTTGTCATGTTTTCCGAGAGTTAGTTAATCGATACCGCCTGTGAACATCAAAATTGATTAGGGACCCGCTCGTCGTGGCCATTGAAACTAATTGGCTGTACGGTGTTCGTTGGTTCGATTTTATGCCACGTACTCACACATGCAAAGCGCCACGCATACATCTAAACACATGAACAAAAATTATCGAAGTTAGCCTGAAACTCGGCGGGTATATAGACTATATAGGTTCGGAGACGGACGGGACGACGTTTGAAAGACAACTAAATAAAAATAAACAAGGAGTTTTCACACAGTGGTACCTGATCATGTAGCCCGGGAGGGCGCAGGAAAGCTGACAAGATATGCGACGACGGAAGAGGACGAAGCGACTCTCAGGGAGCTTCTTCTTAGGTACGTTTCATTAGCGAAAGAAATTAAAAAAAATAACTTAGCTTTTTGTCTCTATTATCGGCTTGATGCATTATGAAGGATAACTGTATCAATGTGTCTCTTTTGTACTTGTTCTTACCTTGGCTTGGCATCCAAATATCTTCTATAACAGATATAATGATGTGACAGCGTGGTTGCTCCTCATTCCTGACTTCCTCATAACATCGGACCATTCCACACCTAATTAGCATCGATGGCCATGACTTATGACTAGTCCAGATAAGCTTACATTACGCATCGAAATACTAAATTTCGAATATTAGGCCTTTACACTATGAGGGGTCGCTTGCAAAGTATGTGAATGTATTTATTGTGTTTAATGCATAAGTTCTCCAGCTCACCGTGATTACTTGTCATTTGAGTGGACTTTTAACACATAGTACGATAAATCTTAGCGAATCCTCATTTGGCTAAAATAAGATTTACTTCAGAAATTTCGAAGTCGAATGACGTTCATTTACATATTATTTAATTTATTTTTTCAAAGTCTATTATTTTATTAACCATCATAGCTCAGCCTCAATAAAAAATCTCATGGTCTTGTCATGCATGTTATGGTCAAAAGAAATGGTTTCCGGATCGTTAAATTGACATAAAACACATATTCTTTTCTTTTAAAAAGGGGGCTCTCGGGGCCTACATCACTTCAAAATACAAACAACTTTCCTTCACCACACGTAGTTTATCGATTACTCTTAATTTAAAAAGTTTATGGAATGTACCATAAACACCACCTGAAGCCCATAACATTAATCGACAGATACTCGTTGCTACAGTTCAATAACTAAAACGATAGAAAATTATAGTCTACCCCAGAATATTAATTATTCTGTGCCTGAAGCCTGCACTTACACTGCACGACGTAGGCTGGCTGCCATCCTCTGAACGAATAATTGATAAAGAACCTGACCATTTATTGATCGGCTTTGACGAAACAATGGCTTTAAAAAGCAATAATATACTTATGATGCTTTCGATGATCAGCCTTCAGAGACAAGTGGGCGTCATGAGTATGAATCTCACCGCCAAGCTGGACGACCTGCAGAGGGGTGACCGACAGCTGGAGACCACTGTCGCACTCTGTGAGATCCGTAGTCAATTGCAGGAGTTGACCAAGAGCGTCGAGTCATGCCAGAGCGAGGTCTCTGAGGTAAAAAACTTGAATCATTTTATTTATGTGCGGTACTCAATCACATCTTTACCCTTATTAGAGCTTTTGTATCTCAAGAAATTATAGCCAAAGATCTCGGATCAAATATTGTTTTAATGTCCATAAAATAAGTAAGGCCAAAACATTCGATTGTATGAAAGAAAACTCAGTCAAAGTAAAGTTTGGCCTGCTTGCCGCGGTTGTTGTGCAGATTCATAATATTGAAATGTTAGTGTAATTGATCCAAATTACCATTAGTTTTTTTAATAAAGCTCTAACAAATTGCGTCATGGAAGTCTTGGACAATCAAATCAATACTAATGCTATTTTTCCTTTTGTAGATGCTTCTAAAAGTTTAGGTTTTAATGCAACTGCACATTTGATCTACTAAAGTGTCTATGACAAATATTCATTACGATATTGATACGACCACCTTAGTCGCTGATTCTTGTTCCATTACACATTGTATTAATCTAATTTAAATATCGCCGTGCAGGTGAAACGTGACATGGTCGCCATTAAACAGGAGTTGGACACGGTGCAGCAGGTAAAGGAGGAGATTGAAGAGCTGCGGGAGTATGTCGATAGACTTGAAGAGCATTCACAGAGACGGAAACTCAGGTTACTTGAACAGGTAGGGCAACTGGTTCCTTTACGGATATAGTTGGCTTTTTTTTTCTCATCACCAATAAACTGAAACTCTAGTATCGCTGTAGAGAGTTTTAATCATCTTAATGCACATATCAATAAGCCTACTGGACGCCACATCAAAAAAGTTTTGGAGGATGAGAACACAATTGGGGAATGGCGGACGGCGTGTTTAAATTGGTCAACTGAGCGCCTCATATGCGGTCATGATCGGGGTGAACCGGCTAATTGGCGTCTTTTAGGCATATTGGTCTGTCTTAATCCCACGGCATTGGTTTCATGCACGTTATTTATGCTTCGTATAATTTTCAACTAACGGTTTAACTTGCTTCAGGGCCTAACCTTCTTCCTATCGTACGCCATCTTGGCTGCGGTGCTTGGTATGCTCCAATTTGGGTATAACACTGGTGTCATCAATGCTCCGGGCAAAGTGAGTCACATATTATTTTGTAGAACTTCCATGAAGTTTGGTGATAAAAATTGTGTATTAATTTCACGTTTCACTGTTAGAACATCGCAAACTTCATGAAGGATGTCTACAAGAATCGATACGGGTTGGACCTCCATGACGACACCGTCAATAGGCTCTACTCAATTGCTGTCAGTATCTTCGCCATTGGAGGCATGCTTGGTGGTTTTTCTGGTGGAATGATAGCTAACCGGTTTGGAAGGTAAACTACTTCGCAAAATGTTTGTAAAAATTAATTTAGCTTGGCATACAATGATGTTTGTTTCTCTAGGAAAGGGGGATTATTGCTCAATAACATTATCGGCATCGGCGGTGCTAGTCTCCTGGGCTTCACAAAGATATCACACTGTTACGAGTTGCTCATCTTCGGCAGATTCATCATAGGCATCAACTGCGGTAACTGCTTTATTACTATCTCTAGAAGCATTTTTATCTCTTCCACCTTGATCATACGCTATTTAAAAAAATCGTTTATTAATACCAGGATTGAATACATCACTGGTGCCAATGTACATATCTGAGATAGCTCCGCTGAACTTGCGCGGTGGACTAGGCACTGTGAACCAGTTAGCGGTGACTATCGGTCTACTGCTGTCTCAGGTCCTTGGCATCGAGCAGATACTTGGCACCGACGACGGATGGCCGATATTGCTTGGTAAATTACCTTTATCGTCAACCTTTTAAATAAATCTCCGCTGTAATAATCTAAAATCACATTTACCTCTGATAATGATTAAACCGTCAAATAACTTCACCTTGCTCTCATTGTCAAACAATTTGAAGTTATTTAAGTACCACTTAATCAGTTTCTTAAACAGATAGCGTTTTATTAGTAAGGAGTAAATGTGTTATTAAAGTATTACAGCAAGGTACAGTATTACCCAACTTATATGGCGCGTCGTGAATCTTCGTTCGCACAGAAAAGAAAGTATGGCCCCGAAGATTAACGAAAGAAGGCTTAAAACATACAATCAACCTTACAAAACTACTAAGTATAAGGTTCATAATACACTGCAGCTCTTAGTTCCATCTCACTCGCAAGTCACGTGCGGAGGGCGTGACTTGACTTCGTGCCAATTTTATCGGGCCACCAGTTTTCATCAAATATTATATTTAATTAGAAATACAGGTTATTAAAATGTATTTGATTTATTAAATAAACAGATAGGTATTTATTTAGTAAACAATAGAAAAACTTAATCTAAAGGCCGCACTCCTGCTATCTCAATATCACTGAGCATCGCTACTATTACCATCACTATCACGACGGAACTATCCGATGAGGATGATGTATCTTCGTTGGTGCCTTTTTAAAAAACTAATTTAAACCCAAAGAATTTAAAACGTCCCAAAGAATAGTCGTCTCTATGGGAACATGAAATAAACAAGCCAGAATTGACAGTATTTGACACTCTGTGTATTTTTTTTTTGTTAATTTGTTCGGTATTTTGAGCATAGAGGTATCATAAGAAATCTCCTCATTAGAACAAAAATAATCAGTAGGTACAACACTCGATATCATTTTTTAATAATCCTTAACCAAAATGTGGAAAAAAAAAACATGTTGTGGCAGTGACAGCCGTGCGCAGTACGAGAGCATTTTTTTCAGGAGCCCCTCAAGCGGAGTGATATTAAATGTCATGCTTTAGTAAGGCGGACTATCCATCTGGGTAATCTGGGCACGATGCCTATGAAAATCTTTGTTTAAACCATAAAAAAGAAAACACTTTTGTTGCCACTAAGTGTATTTTTGCCCCAGAAGTATGGCGGCTGACCAGCATTGGATTCAGACCCTCAGAAAATTATTGTCTATGAAAAATAAAACTATACTAATTGTCGAAAATTATACTACATTTCGCTTTTCGTTCATTTTGTTATTAATTGAAATAAAAATGCATATATAATAATAATTTATAATATGTAACCATGGATACGCCCACCGGAACATTTTGCAAAAAACTTCTTCATACAAGTAAACAGTAGCCTGATTCTCGTAACAAAACGTCAACGACTTCTAAACGATTTTACAATTGAATTGCAATCGAAACTGCTTTTTGTATTCTCGTAATACTAATTTAGTATCCTGGCATTTCGCGTAGTATCCCGGCATTACGATACTATATACCTACTACCCATCATAAAATAATGGTACAAATAGTATAATTTATACTACTAAATCCAACCCTGCGGCTGACTGACATGCCACGCGGCGCGCGCTAACATGGCGGCAGCTGCCGACCAATAGCGGTACAGGAAAAAGAAGCGCGGTGCGTGGAGCGTGCCGATTGGTCAATTGCATTTCCCGCGCTTTGAAAATGTATCTTCTGCGCAGGTACATCGGTAAGCCATATTAGTTGGGTATTACTGTATCAAATCGTTGCCCCAATAATATTTATTATAATTTTTTCTTCTCTGCTGGATAAAATTTTATGTGGTTTTAAACTAGATGCGGAATACTGGTAGAGCCAAGTATGAAAGTTGCCTTTTAATACTACAAGTGAGGATATGTTGCAGGATTGGCGATTTGCCCGGCGATCTTGCAACTGCTACTACTGCCCGCTTGCCCGGAGTCACCGCGGTACTTGCTCATCACGCGCCAGTGGGAAGAAGAGGCGAGGCGTGCACTGCGCAGGCTTCGTGCTAGCAATCAGGTGCGGCAATACATTCAACTAGCACTTCAAATCATCTAATTCTTAAACTGCTATGGTGGTTTTTGGGGACGAAAAATCGATCTAGCTAGGTCTCACCTAGGTACGAGTCAAATCGGTAATTTCACTGCAGCATGTATAATGTGGTCAGGTCAAAGATAGAATTCTATCTCGTAATTTGCTGGTTCGATCCCCGGTCCGGTCGAATCTTTTGTATTTCTTTGACCCTTTTGGTTTGGACACCGAGGTAAGCTCGGTCTACCAGGTACTAAGTATTAATTTGATTTTAAAATATCCTCTGAGTTTAATAAGTAATTTTTCAACACACTCGCTCGTAAAGTGACAATTATTGCAAAATTGAAGTCTGTTGTTTCCTCGCAAGTGTGTTGAAAAATGACGTATGACACTCGTGCATTGATTTATTACACCCTCGGCTCACGCGCTTAATACCGCCTGGAGTGTTAATAATCAAATTTGCACACATGTATCATAATGTACTATTAATTGTATTATTTTGAAGCATAATTTCTTTCCTTTTATTTATGCTAATAATTTTAGTTAATATTCAGGATTGCTAAGTATTAATCTGTTTTCAGGATTAGAAGATATCGGTGACAGTTCACATTTTCCGGTTCACTCATACAAGTTGCGAGTAACTAATATAATATTGTACAAAAAAATATTTTAATTTCCATTTTTATATCATTGCAAAAATACAATATATATCGCTATACATAACTAAGAAATAATTTCAGCACATTATTATAGCTTGATAATTTTAAAAATTAAGAAATAGTATATCCTTAAAATACTTGCTGCATGAAACGGAACATTTACCTATAGTGATTGACAATGCTTGATCGACAGGGAAATTCAAAAAAGTATCGATATATGTTATATCGATTATTTTTGAATAGGTTTATCACTGTCGAAATATTTTTAATTACCAAACAATTTCGTTATATCGGTACGATATCAAAGAGAGAGAGAATATTCTTACATTACTAGGTAAATATCAATGAACAAACATAATCGATAATAGTACAATTTTATTTAATTAGTACAGTAAGATACATGTGTGCAATGTTGGTAATTACCCACGAGGCGGTATTAAGCAGTAAGACTGATAAGGAAATATAATTTGGAAAATAAAAGCACTAAAATGAAAATCGATTAGACTTTCTTTATTAACTTTCTCGATACAACAAAAAAATCGATTGGATATTGTTAAGGCGCATGACTATAATTGTCAAAAGTGAACTGTCACAGATATCTTCTAATCCTGAAAACAGTATAGTACCTATATAAATGTTGTTCTCACACCTGTTATTAGTGTGTAGTACTGTGTAGGCTTGTCCAAATGTCTGTAATCTGTTGGCGTTCCAGTAAAGTTGTAAAAAATATATTTTCCTCCGATATGAAGGTGGAAGAAGACATAGAAGAGATGCGGGCAGAAGAGCGCGCTCAACAAGCCGAGGCATCGATCTCGATGAGAGAACTGCTTTGTTCACCAACATTGCGCGCGCCACTCTTGATCGGTGTTGTGATGCAGTTATCGCAACAACTTAGTGGAATCAATGCGGTAAGGGACTCACAGATCAAGGGCCGTATTACCAACTCTTTTGCGATCCAACTCAAACTTAATCATTTTTGTGTCATGAATTTCAGAATGTATGAATAAAAGTTACTTTCGATCAATGTCACTAGCGGATCTGAAAGCATCTGGGTTCACCCCTGATAAATCTTGATAAAAGCTACCCTCAGTTAGACAAAGCCCCTCAGCCCCAAACCGAAATCCTGGATCCGCCACTGATCAGTGTTGCTAGAAAATGATGAATTAATAAAAATCGGTGTACAAAAAATTCAAAAATTCAAACTCAAAAATTCAAAATCATTTATTCAAATAGACCTTCGCAGGCACTTATGAAAAGTCTGACTCTAATATTCTAATACCGGTTCGGAAGGTTGCATTTGCTGAGAAGAGCCGGCAATAAACTCAGCAATTACTCTTTTCAAAACAAGCTTAGATTCATTACATAATATTTACATTCTAATAGCACTGACAACAATTGCGTGCCCCGGCGCGGCGGCAAAACTACAAAGTAGACTGAATCTATATTTAATAAGTAAATAAATAAATAAATCAAATACGTTACATCTGCTGTATCCACCAATGTATACACCGTGACTTTTTATTCGTCTTAGAAACGCAGCCCACATAATGTACCCAATGAATAGGTACTAATCATTAAAAAACAAATATTTTTTGAACATATTTTTTTTTGTATAAGTAATTAAAAAATTCTAATATTATTCATTATGACGCATGACGTAGTTTTAAACACTCTATTACGAGCGCAGTCTACTCGACTCGTGCTCTGGGTTGCTATTTTCTACCATTTTATACGTACATTTTAATTATTAACTCGATTTTTCATAATTCTAATGTTTTTTTTTATTTTGACAACGATCAATAAAAATTGTTTTGTTAATGATTAGTACCTTTTCATTGGGTACATTATGTGGGATGCGTTTCTAAGACGAATAAAAAGTCAAGGTGTATAACACTACTTTCGATTGAAAAATATTACAATATGGGTAAAGTTGAATCGCTTTAAAAGTTCATAGTATGTCCCCTAAAATGTTTTCTTCTTTGATTGAGCGACCATGCATCGTATAATTTCGTGAATTTAATGTTTAGTTTACGCCGTTGTATTTTCAGGTATTCTACTATTCAACATCGCTTTTCACATCATCGGGTCTGACAGACGAGTCGGCCAAGTTCGCGACGATGGGTATCGGCGCCATCATGGTGGGCATGACGCTGGTCTCGTTGCCTTTGATGGACCGCACCGGCCGCCGCACCCTCCATCTATACGGCCTCGGTGGAATGTTTATATTCTCTATTTTCATCACCATCTCGTTCTTAATAAAGGTGTGTCTATAGTATTGGAATGCTCTACAACTTTTTATATCAGAAGGTACGTAGGTAAGTTTATTAGGGTTCCGTACCCAAAGGTTGCCAACACCCTATTACTAAGCCTCCGCTGTCCGCCTGTCCGTCCGTCCGTCTTTCAGTGGGCTGTACTTATCTCATGAACCGTAATAGGTAGATAGTTGAAATAACAGAAACAGCCCCTTGATTTGTAATTTACTGATTGAACTGATGATATACTATAGTTGTTTTCTTTTTTTAAGAAAGGTAATAAAAACCACAATTATACGCATATTTCTCATTATGTATAAAATACCGATTTATATGAATATGGTACAATAATAATTACGCGACGTACCGTATCGAATTAGAAATAATGTTAGTTAATAAGAACGAGCCAGTGTTTCATTTAATACATTTTGAATATTCAGATCGTCTCATTGAACTTCTTGATGCTGAGTTTATATTAAACGCAGAATTATTTCTTTGCAGAAACCTTTAAAATACTGGCTCAACAATTTTCCTTTTGGTGGTAAGATTCTGGCGTGCAACTACGTATAATTCATACTCATATTGATAATATATTATATAATGCATATCATATATAGAAATTTGTCCTGGGATTTTAGGCTCCTGGCAGGATTGCGGCCGGATATTGGAATTTCAGAAATACAATCATATTTTTTAATTATAAAGTTACAATCAACGCAAACAAAAACATAATCCCTTAGATAGTATCACAAACGATGTTTAACCTCTTTGGTTTTTTGAATCAAGTTTTATTACGTGAATTGCACGAATAAATAATAAAAGAGAAATATATTATGTTCATTAAACTGTTTATTTTTTCCACTGAGTAGTTTTTTAATAACGTTTGTAACAAAATCTCAGGACTTTTTTTTATGGAAATCCAGCTTTTTGTCAGGACTTTTAAATCTTCCATCTGATAACCCTACTCATATACAACTAACGTGTCTTGATTTTGGTAACTAACTAAATAATGCCAGCATGTTACCAGATAAGGAATTAATTTAAGCGCTTACGCACGCTTTTACATCGCTTCCCTAACACATATAATTTTATAATATGTCTATAGCATTACTAAAAGACTATAAATGTTTTGATTTTCTACTCCCATTCCCCAATTGGTTGCGTTATACTATCCAAAATTTTGAACTACCTCTGATTTTGTCATCATAATTTAGTTTTTTTATGAGAGTCTTTTAATAAAAATAGCGAACGCACCTCTTTTTTGTCCGTTTCTTTATTGTATCCCTATTATTATTTGCTTTGGCTGTTTAGCCTCTCAAGGTTGTCTTAAAACGTCTATTGAGGGTTAAACAGTCGCTTTACTAGGTCACCCTCCCCCCAACTGCGACTTTCCTGTTCCGTAACCGGTATCTCATTAGGAAAGTGTTGTATATAACATGGAATAAATCCTCAAATATATAAGGTACATCACGCACATAGCACTGAACACTTTAGTTTCATACCACCATAATGGTGACATGGAGGTGATATTCACAAAGAGCTCGAGACGCACGCGTTTACAAATGATGCGACAATTTATATCACACAAACATTGCTCAAATCTCAGACAGCTTAATCTTAATCACTAGCAGCAGTACATGCGATAGTCGACAGAGCTTACACTATGCTATAAGCACTAACAGTCGTGAAAGTACCTATACTTCAAATACTCCACAGATATAGGGATGATTCCTGGGTAGAAAAAAATCTAATTATTCTGTTAGTTTATCTAAAAATATTGGACACGTATTTCTTGCTTTACGAAATCATTAAAATTTACAAAGCGCGTTAAAGTTCCGGAGTGGAGGTTAAAAAGTTAGCGGAATCCACACTATATCTGAATATTATTTTATTTAATTGAATAACGAAAAAAAACGTGTCTAATATTTTTAAGTAATGTAAATGATGGATAATTCGTCTTTTTAGGAATCTAGCCTATAGTGGAGCACTGACAGATACCATACTCCGACTGACTGTGTGTGATGTGCATTTATGTTTGCGATTTATTTCTACTCCGGTTTGTGACGGGAAAGAACAGTATTTCTATCCCCTGATAGGAGTTCTTTGGATATGTGCAGGAAATGATTGACTGGATGAGCTACCTGTCCGTGGTATCAATATTGAGTTTTGTGGTATTCTTCGCTGTTGGGCCCGGCTCCATTCCATGGCTCATTACCGCCGAGCTGTTCTCTCAGGGGCCAAGACCGAGTGCTATGGCCATTGCCGTGCTAGTTAACTGGATGGCGAACTTCGTTGTGGGAATCGGCTTTCCCAGCATGAAGGTCTGTATTGTTACTTTCTATCAAATCCTTTAACCTATGTGTTTATCCAGAACATATTCTGTGTGTCCAATTTCATCCATATCCATTCAGTAGTTTGTACGTGAAAGTGTAACAAACACCCTCACAAACTTGTACATTTATAATATTACTAGCTTTCGACCGCGGTTTCGGTCGAGTTAATCTAGATTTTGTCAATCGATTCAGTTTGTCCGTCGACACAGGAAGCATTAACGTAAAAACGACTAACTTATTTAATTTAGGTTGTCGGTCTGTATAGGTAGAGCTTTAATATATAATATAGAAGAATATTAGCAACCCAGGTTTGTTTGTGACAAGCTTAGCTTCGTAAATGAAACCCTATCTACATCCAAAACCTTATCGTTTTAAGAACCGATTTCGAGAACTATATGCGATACTAAAAGCAATGTATTTTTCCCACAGGCACTACTGGAAAACTACACATTCCTGCCTTTCAGTGTGTTCCTTGCAATATTTTGGATATTTACGTATAAAAAAGTCCCAGAAACGAAAAATAAGACTTTTGAAGAGATTTTGGCCCTGTTTAGGAATTCTAACGGAAGGTGAGATTTATTGTAATCATATAAATGTTATAATTATTTGTACTTTATCAGCACGTCACGTGTTCTAACTCCTGATCAACAAAAAAAACAACATGATGACCTATACGCAAGCGTTGCTCAAAAAATTACTTGTAAATAAATTAATGTCATGTGTATATTGCTAATAAACTCAACGCGACAAACGAGTGAATCGCAAAGTTACCGGTGAAGAAGTAAATACTATTTTAAACTACACAATTTGATTAGAATGAAATAAGAGCGGCCGAGCATAGCGTTTATTATTCGCTTAAAGAGCAGCTCGACTGGGGATTCCCCAGTGGAGGTACTTCCTCAGGGTGGAAGTACCTGGTCAGTAACGCCTGAGTGATGCCTCGTGTGTTGCAAGCTTCCATATGGCTACGGTAACCGCTTACCATCAGGCGGGCCGTATGCTTGTTTACCGACTCTGTCGTATAAAAAATATAACAAATTTTTTTTTAGTACATTTTTTGTTTCGGATGATAACGCAGGGACAGTTTCCAAGACAGCCGTCTGTACGGCAGCATGATGAACTGCGTGAATGCACTGGAACAGCAACTGCCTCCGCCGCCGCCCGCATCCGCACCTCTCGACGAGAAACATGATTCACGTGAGTCCCACCACAGCTTTACAATGATATACTGAAAAATTTCGCGTGGCTTCAAGCCTTAAGGTAGCTTACTAACCCGTCTAAAATTTCCACCTGTATTCAGAATATATTTTTTGTTGTGAGAATTTCAAATGTATGGTGGGTGAGATTTATGAACGTATATTGGATTTCAGAATGCACCATAAAAAATGAAACTTTTTTACATTTTCTATTGCTCCTAGCATTTTCCTCGCTGTAGTGAGGTGAAAAATGGTGTTTCGCTCGGCAGCAGCTATTTTGTATCAATACAAGTACTCGCGCCAAAAAATAACTTTGCGGAGTTAATAAAAATCCTGGGCGCCATATTTGTAACGTTCTCAAGCCGGCTTTTCACTATGGGACATATATTACATCTTGAGATATAATATTTTTCAACACACTCACTCGTAAAGTGACATAAAAACGAATCGTTCTGCTTACCAATGCATTTGATAATTCACTATTGCTCTCATAGTAAACGTTGTTCAGCATTATTAACCCAACATATGCCATCTCGAAATCTCCATTCTCCACCCTGTATAAACTTTTCTAATATAACCTTAGCGCTGTAGGGTACTGTAGGGTGGGATACCACGAAGTCGCGCCGGGCGGCTAGTCAGTTATATTATTGAGAATATATAAATTAACCGCCTTCAAAGTACACTAAAAAGTATGGCTTATTTGAATTTTTAGTTTCATCTATATGAAATTTATATGGGACCATTTCGGAATAAACCCCTTTCGAACAAAAAAAGAATTTTGCAAATCCGTCTATACTGGGTGGAGACTTCGAGATGGCATATTTTTGAAACTTATGTTGGGTTGGCCATGCTGAACAACTTTTACTATGGAACCAACGGTGAATTCTCAAAATATTTTTTTAACTCTTCATAGTAAATGTCAACCTTGCTCGATC
>OX596261.1:8197469-8324797 GCA_951394255.1 Polyploca ridens
GCGAATAAGAAACAACAACACAAACACCAGCCTAAAAATGTTAGCCTGTTTTATTAATTGTGTAGTATGGCAAGCCGCTCTTTCTAGGTATATCTATTTCTATGGTGGTTGTATAATGTTAAGGATAGCATTAACAACGAGCGAATATAAATTCAAATAAGGTATCGAAAAAAACTAAATATGGCTTACCGAAATACTCAGTAGGCGACTGACTGTGAGCGACTACAAATCTTGAAGACGGCGACTTGAAAATACAAAGGATCATGGCGAGATTTGTACAAAAAAATTAGAGACGTTGGAATGACGTTATATTTGATCCTTGGTGCCTAAGGAACAACTTGAGCCATTTAAAATATTTTTAGAACCCCGGGATAAAAATGCGAATTTCTATGGCATGCCGGCGAATCACGACTATTTGCAACCAAAACCGTTATGCTGTTGTTATGTTTTGCGGGGTTTATAAAATATTTCATGTATATTAACATGTTGCTGGTAATGTAATCTCAACATTGGAAGTGATTCAAAACCTTCTAAGATGTTTAATTTTTTTGTACACATCAATGTATGGAGCTCGCCATGATTCTTTGAGTTATTAGCTATTCAGAACGAGCAGCATGATAAGTTTTGTGACAACAATTTTCTACTTGATTAACAAAAAGGAGAAAATCAACTCAAAACCTTGGTCGAATTCTCGTGCGTGTAAGAAAAACTGAAAATTATGAAATAAAAAAGCAATTTAAAAAAATCGTATTCAAAATACACTAAAAAGCATGAAATAACTCTAATCTGATATTGTCTTGAAGTAAGCGAAAGAACACGTCGTATTCGATCCAAAATATCTCCCTGACTTCAAGAAAGTGTCAGATTAGAGTTATTGCATACCTTTTAGTGTATTTTGAAGACGATTTTTAAAATTAATTTTTACTAAGAATAAAAATTGAATCGGCTTTAAAGTTATTACCGTAGATGATTTTTGATCGCTCACTTCGAATTAAAGACGCTCACTGAGTATTCGCCCACTTTTGAATTTAATTCGCTCGAATTACCGTTTAGATTAATTATTTCCCACTTTTAGTAGCCCATTTTATCAATTTTTTGTGAATCATCATTGTACTGTATTACAAACAAAATGTTATGCCGCTCGGTTTAGTGTTACAGTGGCCCTGATTCTGTTGTTCACAACTAAACTAATTTTAATCTCACTATGTCTCTTTCTAACAAAGAACATAAGAAAAGGATGTAAGAAATTTAGTCCTGTCAAATTAGTCCAATGCTTGTTTTCAATATAAATTTAGTCGCCATCTATCGCGGTTACGCCTAAATACACGCAAAATAAGACGGCAAAGATTAATTTGACAACTTAAAATATGTTCTATCCTTTTTCAATAATGTTCGTAAGAAAGAGATGAGATGTGACTAAAATTAGTTTAGTGCGATTTACAACAGAATCGGCACCAATATCTCATCATCAGCCGCCCTATTTTCCCAAATTTTAATAAGAAGTGAGTGCGGGAGTTAACTTTGCCGTTGGGACGGTTAGGGGAAAATATATAAATACCTACCGTGTGTACTTAATATTCTATTTTCCATAGCTAAGTATTTAGTATAAGTACCTATATGTTAAGAATACAAAGTGTAAGATGGTCATGTAACGGTACTAAAAATCCCAATAGGTACACGCTGTGATCGTGTTGAACAATACAATCTGTAAAACATTATGGACCGCCATGTATGTTTCATAGTACCAACCGCTGACTTCTAACAATGTAAGTTGATTGTACCTATCTACCAAGTTAATGTTAGATATATTAGTAAATCCAGTTATATGATTGCCATTTCAAAACAGTAGTTCACATAAATTATCATATCAATTGAAGTATTGTTATAAACCTAAATTATTAAACATGTATTATGTAGGTAGGCACGGCTACAGATCAAGCTATACATTTCCAATATATTCCTCTCATTGTACGGAAATCCTATACAATGCGAGATCAGCTTATACTGGACAATTATGGCTTGATGTGTAGCCGTGTGTACGTTATAATTTTCAAATTATTTCGTTTTCACGAAGCGAATATAGTTTCAAGCTCGAACAAGTCAGATAAAGGTGTAGAAGGTAAATTTATTATGTATGATACACAAAATCAACATTCCATGTGAGCAACCTACATGCCGCCGCCGGCAGGGCAGTGCCATCACGGATGTGAATTCTGAGCCAGTCTTATCTGCCGCCAAATACAGATTTACAGAGGTTCAGTGAGGCCCAGACCGGTATCGGTTAAGATTTATTCAAATTAAGACTCTTATATCTTTACTAATAATAAAGCATAGACCTCAAAGCTTTGCATAGCTGACCCTTCCATATGGAAGTAGCTATCACAGGTAAAATTTGCTTACGAAATGATCTATCTGCCCAGTTTGGCAATAAATAAATTAAATTATTAAAAGAAACAAAAAACCCGACTGCGTAAAACATAATTAACTGAAAAGGGAAAAACAAGCTCTTAAATCTATAGAATTTTGAATATAACTTGAATTTTATATGGTATAGCAGTCGGGGATAAACAAATATTACAAAAAAATACATACTTAGGTTATTGGTTGTCCCCGATTGCAATACCTTATAAAATTCAACTTATATTAAAATTCTATAGATTTAAGAACTTGTTTTTCTCTTTTCAGTTAATTTATGTTTTACGCAGTCGGGTTTTTTGTTTCTTTTAATAATTTAATTGTTTATTGAAACCGGGCATGAGTCAATTCTGTAATGTTCGGTTCTTTTTTTGAATGAAAATAAAGTTAGGCTATTCTGGCAAATTCGAAGCCGCCATTTTTTCTCAATTTTCGAGGATTAGCGTACGAACTGCTTCGACTGGTCGGGACCGTTCGAAACGTATTTCGAATTCGAACCATAAGACGTCAGACAGTTAGGTTGTCATGTGGAAACATAAGCTGTGTTTTTAAATTTAACGGTCGAAATAGCGCTCTTTATGCATGTTCGATTCGAAGGAAGGGAGAATCGACTCCCGGGAGTCAATTCTCAGACAATCGAAATTGATCGCTCGATCGAAAAATGTACGAATTCGAACTTTTATCGTGTGTTAATCGCGTTACGTTATTCCGGCAATTTCGAGGCCGGCATTTTTAGAAGGAAAACCACTTAACTAGTCCTTTGATTGGTCGGGATCGTTCGAATTGACTCCGCCCCTCGAAATTTTGCAGTCGAATAGGACTCTAACCGTAAGTTCGATTCGAAGGCTAGTTCGAGGGAAGTGAGAATTGGGTCCTTGGAATCGAAAACTTACTCCGCCCCTCGAAATTTTACGATCAATATATCACTCGTAATGGAAGTTCGAATCAAAGGCTAGTTCGAAGGAAGTAAGAATCGACTTCCAGAAGTTATAAAGGTCTTAAAAACTAGAGTACCTACCTAGCCAAAACCTGTTTGCTCCTAGAAATAATGCTCATAGAATTCATTGGAAATATTTCAATAGATATGAGGGAATTAACGTAAGCCTTCACTATCGAATAATTTCGGATCGACACATTCTAATATTTGGTGACTTTGCGTCATACTCAAAACTCTAATCCGTGATGGTTGCTCTACCGAAATGGGTTGGGTTACTATTGGTGTTTACGGTTTGTAAATAAATTATTGTTAGGTTAAAACTTCTCCTATTCAAATTCAGTCGAACTAATGCAACAGTATTTTTTATTATTATTATTATATCAATTGGCTCAAATTTTGGACCAATGTATGTTGTTTATAAGTTTTATGTGCTCAAAAACTAGTCAAATTAGTTAAATTTATATCAACGGAATTATTATAAATACTTATGTTTGTTATTTTTAAATTTATTTTAAAAGGTCTAAAGTATATTTGAGTTAGATTAACTGACTTTCAAGCCCTCTACAATAATTACTCAATCGTTGTTCTGTATGTTATATTAATATAGGTACCTAGTTATTCTCTAAATATTTTAATTTTCGTTAAGTTTGCATGTTTGTTGGCCATTTTAAATGAAATATGTTTTCTATTTAATTTGTATTATCATCTGGATTTTGAAATACAAGATGCTCCTTAGGGGATCAACTTTCGTTCTACGACTTTCGTTTATTTTTCTTAGAAATTACATATTCCCGCTACATCATTTTCTGTTAAGTTAATTACAAAAAAATCACTAAGCAGCAGCTGCAGCACAGCAGTAACTGCAAATTTAGCATCCCGGGCTCCCCTACTAACAAGACAGTGCTGACTGTACCAATAGGCGTCAGAAGAGAGATAAGAAGAGAAGCGGGCGGGTGAATTAAATTTTGCCAACCTTATGGCGCCCACAGACGCCCCTGTGTACCATACAAGTCTACCTGCGCAGGTAGACCTGAGCGTGAGTGGCAATAGACCTGTGCAGTTTTTTTAACCTGCGCAGGTAACCGGTACAGTATCGAAAATCAATTCTTTCGATTGACACCGTACGGTGACCGGACTGTCCCCATACACGCTATCGACCTGCGCAGGTAAACCTGCACAGGTAGACCGTAGCGTCTATAGCGTACTTTACGGTTTTGACAGCTCGCAAGTGCACAGTTATAAAAATCGGGTTATATGTAAAAAGTGGACTTTTTAGCGGAAACTTGCAGAGTGACGTTGCGTTTTCATTTTTATTTTCATAAATTCGTGTATTTTGAGTTTTATTGCATCTTATCGGTGGTATTTTATTCAATAAAGATCAATCCATGTGCACCAGTGAAGTGAAATTAAATGAATTATGTCTATCGTGACTTTACAAGTCCGTGAAACGTTTTATTTAGAACAATGACCACCATTTTACTAAAACATGACTGGACGGTGACTGATAATGCGGACTATGTGAAAGTTAATGACTGTGTGGACTATATGAAGTTGAAAGACTGTATTAAATAAAATGTATGCGATTGAAGGACTTTGTATCAATGGTCATGAACAAATTAAAAAAAAAATGTGATACCTCCTCCACACGTTTGCCGTTTGCCGCAAACTTTAAACTCCTAAAGTCGTCACAATCTAATAGGCCCGTGTTGACAGCACATATACATCCATGTGCCAAAAAGAGACAAATATAGCGCGACAAAACGTCAAAACGGGAGTAGTAGTAGTTTATTCATCCATAAAAGTATAGGCAAGGGTTTTTTTCAACCATACAGCCATTTCATACGTGTAATTTTATATAATATCATTTTCATAGAGTCTGCACATTAACTTTCACATAGTCACCGTCCAAAGTCATGTTTTAGTACAATGGTGGTCATTGTACTAAACCTTTTCACGGACTCTTTGAGACAACTTGAAAAGTCACGATACACATAATTCATTTCATTTCACTTCACTGGTGCACATGAATGATCTTTTTTGGATAAAATACCACCGATAATATGCAATAAAACCCAAAATACACGAATTTATGAAATTTAAATTGAAAACACAACGTCACTCTGCAAGTTCCCGCCAAAAAGTCAATGCTTGGACAAATTAAGGGAGACAAACAGCCATCCACATGCTTGCGCACGCTTGCGAGTGCGTTGGTATATTTAAGACAATCAAGCTCGAGAGTAAATTTAACCTAAAGTTACAAGCAAGCATGACGGACTTCGAGCTCGTTTCTGCAACGTTTCTTCTTTAAATGTTTACGGAATGTGTTTATTTCTTGTATTTTATTTCTTTAATATACTTATTTATAATTTTACTGACATGTTTCCATGCATTAGTATCTTGTTTCTGATCAATCCTTTACGTCCAAAATGCAGGGTAATGCAGGAAATTCGAGGAATTTTAAAATTACTGGAAATACCATTAACTCATTTTTTTACGCAGCAGGATTATGCATTACTATATGCTTAATTTTTGATTACGTTTAATGTAATACACTCGGCATTAAAATCTGTGAGTGAACAATAAATCACCCCTTATTTCCCACCTATAGGATAGCTATTTGTTTCCAAATTTATATGGGAACAACTTTGACCCTATCAAATAAAAAAAGAATGATTAAAATCGGACTACTCTATAAAAAGATATGCATGTTCATACTATACATAAGAAAAAATATATACGTGTAAACGTTAAACCTCCGTTTTTTCGTCGGTTAAAATGCAGGGTAATGCATCCTGCATTTTTCAGCATTCGAGGAATTGTAAAATTACTGAATAGACCATTAAATCATATATTTTTAGGCATTGCATAGTTTTAACAGTACGCAGGCACACGTCTGTTCGCCGCTAGTGCGCAAGCCAAAGAGTATAGTAACTATACCAAAAGGCAAGCGATACTAACTACACACAAACGTGTGGATGGTTCGCAAGCGTTTGCCGCAAACTTCCTTTGATTTGTGCATGAAAAACCGACACGGCTCGGGTCGGCGGCAAGCGTTAGCAAACGCTTGGCAAGCCACGGCAAACACCCATCCACACGTTTGAATTTGCGGAGGCTTGCCGAGGCTTGGCAAACGTGTAGAGGGCCCATGGGGATGGATCGCAAGCGCTTACCGCAAACTTCCTTTGATTTGGGCATCAAAAACCGACACAGCTCGGATCGACGACGCGGCAAGCGATTGCAAACCTTTGGCGAGCCAAGCCAAACACCAATCGGCCATTGGACGCTTGTCGAGTTCCAGCGTTGCCAGACCTACGGATTTGTCCGCAGATCTACGGATTTTAGGTCTTGTCTACATACGGATTTTAGTGGTAAATCTACGGATTTTTATTCCATCCCCAAACAATAGTATAAAAAATTAAATTAAATAGGTTTTTACGTATAACGAAACTTTACTCCATAAAAATATAGTCAGCGTTTTGTTCTGAAGTCGGTTTGATATTTTGTCTGTAGACAATACCTGTCATACCATAAGTTCAGAGACTAGTAAGTTCTTTGGTATGATTACGATTAGTGTATAACGAAAACAACTATTGCGTTGGTTTAGTTTAGTTATGTTTTAGTTTGCGTGGACAAACATACACCAAAGAAATTTCGTATATTTGTTTGTAAGCCCTAATAGATTATCATTAATGTGAATATATTGCAGTTCCAATAATTCAGTACATGCATTCGTATCAAATGAGGAATTTTTTGATGATACCTCAAAGGTTCATATTGGCTCTAACTATCAACAAAAGCGCTAGCGGTGGAGCATGGTAAGCCGTTCTTAATCGATCGGCAAGTTAAGCTACCACCGTCGTGGTCGGTACCTGGATGGGTGACCGCCTAGTGGTATCTCAAATCGAGCGTTTCCGTGCTTCGGAAGGCACGTAAAGCCGTTGGTCCTGGTTATCACTTAATTGTGATAGTCGTTAAGCTAGTTGGAGGCCTTCTAGGCGGCTTGAAAACTCCAACAGTAGGTTGACCACTAGCCTACCTCCACCGATCCGCAGTGGGCACGCGTGATGGAGTATCGGCCCATTTCCTTTCATCCTGATTTGTGAAAGGAGGCTTGTGCTCAGCAGTGGATAATTGCTGATGATGATGATCAACAGTTTGACAGGTAATCTGAGCAAAGAGGTATCATAAGAAAACTCCTCATTGATCATATAATTTCTTTTATTAGATTTTTATAAAGAAAATATCAAATCAAATCAAATCATTATGGCCCCCCGCACTAGGATAAACCTGTATCGCGGGCGACCTTAAGCATTTACCAATATGATTAACTAATAGGGGGAAGTTATACAACTCTAATAAAATATTAAATGAATTATAAGTAGGTACAAGAATAATTAATTAATCAATAAATAATTTAAAATTTATATATAAAATGCGAAATTGTTAGAATCAAATTAATACAAACAATAAAATTAAAATAAATTATAAACTATGTTAGATAAACTTTACAACAGTTGCAGTAATGGCCACAAAATTAAGCCTTATAAAAAGGGTTGGTATGTGTATTTATGTGTGAGTGGGGGTGAGTGTGGTAGTTTTCATAAAGAACCATTTATAGTTATATTTATAGGTAAGTTTGATACATAGAAAGTAATTGTTTTGAATTACTTACAAATAACGACGATATATGTCTGTATTATGAAATCAAATATAGGTATTTTTAGATCCGCAAGGCTACTCTCTAAATGTGAAAATTTGCGAGTTTATATGGAAACAAAGGATAATTAGGTATTTAATTGTGTCTTCAGAATACATCACCTATCAGTACACTATATGTATACAATCAATAACTGAGGAGGTTACGGTCAAAACGTGATAAGTCACAACTCATACAAAAAAAATCCTCTAGCCTATACGCACCTATTTATTTTGTATAATTATGTCTAGGGTCTTAATTAAACTATACTTCATCAATCCCGTGTTTTATTATGACTTCTATAAAGTTATAAAAATATTACCTGCCAAACCATTGATAAATTACGACTCGTAGTAAAAAAATACCCAATACCAGTTTACCCACAAAATGGGGTAAAAGTGTAAGTATGGCAGTATTAATTGTACGTAGCTGTATTATATGTAAGTATGTCGAACTATAGCTATCTTCTTCGCCATTCGCTGACTGCAAATCTACCTTGGGGGCTAAAAAGGAAGGAAACGCCGAATCGGATTGAGTTCCCATTAGGAATTGAATTACAAATCGTAAAATGGTCACTTAGTAGGCAATTCAGGATATGATCTCAATACGATTCTAATTCTGCAATTCATTTTTTTGACAGTTTTCTATGGAGATTCGTAAAATGGCTCACTAAATAGGAATTGCTTTTGTGTCAAACAGTAGAATCATAAGAGGATACCGAGGAGCAACTTATTACAATTCAATTTAGAGATTTTGTTGAAAATCAATGAATAATGAGGGAATTTCGAGGTTTTTCTAACACCCATAAACCATTTTATGGAATGTTAAAAGCTATTGGCTACCAATAAAGTTCTTTTACCATCAATTTTGTGATAACCTAACATAGTACTATCGTAATTTTTACATGATTAATATTATACTATTTTTCCACCCAGAAACCCCTTTTATCCCCATAGGGGTTGAATTTCGAAAAGACCTTAGTAGTTGCCTATGTTATAAGGAACATGTGTGCAAAAGTTCAAGTATCTCTGTACTCTGCGGTTTGAGCTGTGCGTGCATCTGTCATGCGACTGCATGCTACATGCAACTGACTAGTTTCTTATACATTTGATTTTTTATAAAGATTAGAACTAATAATAACAGAAAGCTTTAAGATCTGCAGCTTAAATTTTGATAGAATAAGCTTTAGGGTTTTGAGGAATTATATCCGCAGATCTACTTTCTATCAAAAGTATTACTAGAGTATATATATATATATCTGTGTTGGTATATATTGCCGAAGACTAGTCACAGTGACACAAAGAGATACACATAGGGGTTGCGTGTTTGTTTAGGGTAAATAAAAGACAAAAGTAAATAAATCAGCGTAACTTTTATTACAGTATTATCAACATTATAGTTTAGTGTAGGTAATGTTAAGGCATGATAGCAACGCCAACTCCCAAATTCTCTGTGGTCCTTTCCCCATCATATTAGTAGCATGATGATGACAGATGCCATAGTAATTATAATATAAATATCCTTTTGGTTATCCCATGTACAATTATCTTTATCTTCGGGTAATTTATAACCTGAAAGTAATATTATTTGTTGATTATATTATTGTTTGACATCATGAATAGTAGGTATCATCTACCTAACCTACCACCTATCTAACAAGGGAAAGTTAATAATGGTCTTAGTCATACACTTTACATGCATTGCATGTTTCATATAAAAAAAATCTAGTTTCTGTTGAACATATTATTTGGGGCTTATAATTCAATAATTTATGGTATAAATAGAAATAATAGTATATTCTTTTGTTGAGATTAGGTTGGGAATATGCTACATTATGCTGTTATTGATGATATTTACGAACTCACTCTCATAAAACTAGAAACTTCAACATGGAACTCTGGTGAAATGTCCTCATAATGATTTATCATGTATAGAGGATATTTATGCAATTACTCCTTTGTCTTCGCAAATACTCGGCTTTTTTTATTTAAAAAGTCTTCATAACGAACGAACGAAATTTTTCTTCTTGTTATTTGTACTACACAGAAATTTTCTTCCCTGCACATTTCACGTGATTGTTTATTCATAATAATCCATTATTTAGACTAAATAATGACGGAATTTATCTTATTTATTTAAAGAACCTTTGATAAAATTCAAAAGATATTAGTATTATTTACTATAAAGTGACATCGACCGACCATAGACTAGCAAACTTATTATTACCAGTCGAAGCTGAAAATATTTTGTTAATCATTTATAAATTCCCATTTTAGATACGTAATTGCAGTTTTATAAACGTTTTATAGTTACAAATGTTTAAGATCATAATTTTAATACGTGAATTCTCTATTAGTTCTTTCTTACGACTTAAAAATGATAATAGAAAAACTTACCGGTAAATTACGGTTTTTTATTTTTGGTGTTGTAACATTAATATCAAATTAGAATCAGCTAATGAATTGAATTGCATGAAATTAGTGACCATTTTACCAAAATTTATAGGAATTGCGTCAGATCTGCTGGGAATTCGGGAAATGAATTCCTTTCAGCAATATTGCGTAACTCTACGTTTTTAGGGCGGCTTATCCTCAATCTACGGGGTTGATCTACTGATTTTTTTAAATCTGATCTGGCAACACTGTCGAGGTTGGCCAAATGTGTGGACGGGGCATTAAAAAAATTCAAAATATTAAAATCGTTGAAGCTTATACACAGATTCTTTCTTAGCGGCATTAGCGTGCGTTCACGTGCGTTAATAAAAATAATCTTTGCTCTGAATCTTGGCCATATAGGGAATTTAATACTTAATTCGTACGTTACTTTTTTAAATCCCAAAATGTGTAAAATAGTGGTAAAATGTCCATAACCATTTGACGGAAGTGAGTGAATATTTGTGTTTGTGTATGTGTAGTGTATATAAACAATACAATGTCGGACATTGATGATGATATTACATTTCAAAATATCCGTACATATCAGAATCAAAACACGGTTAGTTGATTGGATATTTTAATAAAATCTTATAGGCATGGTATTTGATTAATTATACTCTCCGGACTTAACAAGTAAGGGATTTTAAGGGTTAGCGTAGGAATCCATTCTGAAATTAGCGGGTAAAACTTTCGCAGAGGGTACTAGGGTTAGGTGAGAGGGAGGTGAAGGCCTTCCCCCCGGTATCCCCCAAACATGAAGCAAGCTCATGATTTCCGGTAATATTCATCGTTGAAGTTTGAGGTTTTATATGAGGATTTTTTGCCGTAAATTCACTTCTGCATCAGCTCTGGCGCTTCGGGTAGTGCAGCCCCTTCGCTCTTGCGTAACGAAGAGCAGGAACCCATTCTCAGCTACGCAGCTTCAGCTTCCTGCCGGCCCTGGGCGATCAGCAAGCCTCAGCTGCTCTGGCTCACAGGCTTGCCTGCTCTTTGTTACAGCTTGCGGGAACTGCTCTCCCTCCGCGCCACCAGCTTTTTATATACACTAGGAGTAGTAGCCACAATACTAAAGAGTTGGTGTGCTGAGTTGGTTTTTGAACCGTTTGAACCTGCCAGTACAGAAATTGGTTTTGACAGAGCTTATCTAACCATATGAGAAATATCACATAGGGCTAAATCAAAATGGAGTCGTCATGCGTTTCAGTTTTGCACGATAATCTTGTTAAATTGCAAGTTTTTTTATACTTATAAAATTAGTTTGGATAACATAATTGCAGATGGGATGCACATTCTATAACTAGCATAACATAGGCTACGGAAACCACTTACCAACATGCATGCCGTATGCTTGTTTGCTACCTTAGTGGTATAATATTAAACATCATCATAAGTCATGAGCTGTCCTGGCTTACATGCAGCTCCCACTCTATTCTTTTGCCATGTTGGCCGTACGAGAGCCTAAAGGGATCTTAGGGAAGCCTAAAGGAAAGCTAGCCAGGCATGATTTCGACCAGTTTTTGTGCTTCTAGTATATTCTAGATAAAGAGTGTTCCTATTAAAGGCAGCTCACTATTTCTTTTTTATATTTAATTTTGAAATGTGCCTTCTAGCGGTTCTTTTTATTTTGAAAGACCTTTATGTATACAATAGCTGCTTATTTCTTACTTTTCAGTTTGCCAATACATACACACACTAAAATGTTTATAATAATAGTTGTTGATTTTCCATTTCTAGACAATATGGTCAAAGGGGCCAAACATGACAACAAATTTGACAGTTCTGGGTTTTCCAAACAATATTCTTACATCAACTATGCAAATGCCTACCCATTATGAAAGGCCAAGGTTCAGAGAGCCTGATTTTGATCAAAGAAGAGTTCACTCAAGAAGGGACATTTCACAAATGTCTAATATAAATCAAAGAAGCAATTACAATAGATGGGAAACTACGTCCATGTATGGAGGTGGTGAAGCGAGAGCACACAATTTCAACTACAGAGGTTCCGTGCGCACAATGGGTTCACGAAGATTAGTTGGAAGAAGTGGCTCACCTTATTCTGTCAGATCTACAGGTACTTACTTATTTTGTTGTGGATTATCCCAGACATTTTCTTAAAATCTAACTGTGTACTTCTATAATACAAGTAAAGTCTATACAGCATGGATTTTTTAAAAAGAAAATAGTTTGATTTTGCATTAATAGAGTCTGGCAAACGAAAGTTGAGCCTGGCTGTAATTGAAACTCTTTACATGGTAACATTCTATTAATGTCACTTTCGTCACCCGGCATAAAAAGTGTCAACTAGTTTACTGAACCAGTTTTGATACTAACCCTTTATTCATAATGGCTTTATAGCTAAATCAGTGTTATATTGTTCACCTTCTCATTCTTTCGATCACCTTAATATTCTAAAATATGCTTAATGAACTTCTACGGTCGCTTATCACTGAAACATCTATCCAATTATTGTTCTACGAAGGTATAAAAAATATTAACTAGAAAAAAATAAAATTTCCACAATTTTTGAATGTGAATATATATAGTACGTTTAGTTTGGGATCAGATAACCGTTTGTGAGGAAAATCCCAGGATATTTATTAATTTAAAAGTATTCTTTATAAAAATTGAATATAGCGAGTTTATGTAAAATTTTAACACATGCAAATAATTACTTAGGAAAATCAAACATACCTTAATATTTATATAATTTCTTTGTAAAGTATCAAAACAATTTATTCCTACTATACTTAGTGATACCACATCTAGTTTTTTTAAATTTGCCGCGCTTTTTCAGGTTCTACTTTCGTATGCCAGACTATATCTTACAGATTTACAGTCAAAATTGTAAATATCCTATTAAAAGTTTAAACCTAAAGTCAATTAAATGAAGGAATTTGAAACAGCTCGTCTTCGGCCTACTGCATAGGGAGATGGTAATGAACTTCTTAGAATTTGACTCCTGTTTTATGGAAAACTGTTATTATCATAGAGGTAGAATATAAATAGAGCGACTGTAATAGAGTATGTGCCGTGAGCACGGATATGTGCAATGCTGCCTTGAAACGAACTGCGCGTTCATAATTTAAACTACTAAATACACTCTCCCAGAGTGCGCTACTCTTTCCGATTTCTTGCCCCCGCATCCAGCCCAGTCCGGCCACTTTGTTGAGGTTGTCAGTCCATCAGGCTGGGGGGCGTCCTACGCTACGTTTTTTAAGACGCGGTATCCACTCTAAGACTCGCCTGCTCCAACGACCATCTTTACTTTTCCATCCGTTCTTCGGCAGTCGTGAACGGCCCATTTGCCACTTCAGCTTACTAATTCGTTGAGCTATGTCGGTTACTTTAGTTCTTTTTCTTCGCGACGCGTTGGTCTCGCTCGACATGAACTTGGACATAAGTTTGTTCAACGCGCAGGTTATGCCGAGACCGACATGTAGGTACGATTGAGGGAACGGCACTCGAAGTAGTCCACGACTATATTTATCTGGGTCAAACTATCCAGGTAGGGAGAAACAACTTCGAGAAAGAAGCCGACCGACGGATTCGTTTTGCCTGGGCAATAATACGAAAACATCCATCAAATTTTTCAGTCACCTATACCGCAGAGTCTAAAGACAAAGGTTTTCAACCCGTGCGTCATGCCTTTCATGACCTACGGAGACGAGCCGTGGACACTGACGAATAGACTGGTCCATAATTGTAAGTCACTCAGGAGACGAGACGTGGACACTGACGCATAGATTGGTCCAAAATTTTAAGTCACTCAGCTACAGTAAAAGCTATGCTCCGGTTAATTTGAAATATTAAATCCGCAACGCAATCACTATACGTATTAATATTCTTACTCTATGTTTATACCAATGGAACACACAAAGCCAAGAGAGCCAACTCAATAAAGTTCATTACCTACCATTTCCTTATGGGGTAGCAGCCCTACTGGAATAAGTATAATTTAGTACCTTGCTAATCATTATCTTATCTATTGGAACTCCTCAGCTGCAAATTACTGTAATTGATTTGTTATTATTTAATATATTTATTATTTGACAGGTCCGCGATATCGAAATAACATTCTTACATCAACTATGCAAATGCCCAACAATTACGAAAGGCCAAGATTCACGGAGCCTGATTTTGATCAAAGAAGTGTTTGTTCTAGAAGAGACGTTTCACCAATGTCTAATATTGATCGCAGAAGCAATGGTAATCGATGGGAATCTTCGTTCATGTATGAAGGAGGTGACGCGAGAGTACGCGATAGCAGAGATTCGGTGCGCACAATGAGCTCTAGATCTGTTTTCAATGGAAGAAGTGGCTCACCGTTTTCTTTCAGATCCACAGGTACTTATAGTTTACTAGCTGTCCCCCGCGTTCCCTGGATAAAAAGTGTCCTTCTCCATACTATAGGCTATCTGCATGCCAAATTTCATGATGATCGTTGAGTAGTTGAGACGTGAAGCGTAACTAGGGTTGCCAATCATACTTTATAATAACATATCCTACTTTATTTTCGGTAAAGATACTTTATACTTTTTTATAAAATTAAATGTGTCAGCCATAAAGTCCAAATTCAGGGTTTTCCACATTATAGATTTTCCAAATTCGTAATTTTCCGACTTTCTTATTTTCCAAATTAATTTGAACATAAAGCAAAAATAAATAAATTTTGAGATTATAATAGAAATTAAATATTCATTAGCTGCGTTTTTTTTTGCCAATATTTAACTCTTTCTTTTACATAGGGCATAATCTCAGCTTTCGTTTGTTATCATTTGGACCATTAATTAAAGGAAATATTTTCACCCGAAATAAACAACATTCCATAGCTAATTAAGGCGGCCCTCTGTGGCCGGCGCAACTTCAACGCGAGCATAGTCTAAAAGCTTGTTGTTTCATCCAACGTAATGTTTGACTGCGAATAAAGAGAGATAGCATCAGAGCCGTCGGTTATCAGTCGGTAAATTCCGCTGATCACTCGCGGCCACTTCGCTAGGTCGTCATTCATGATTTCGCATTCATAAAACTTGTTCCAGGAGTATACTTCTTGAGAAAAAATCTTACAAGTTTGTGAAAAAAAAGTTAGTTATTTAGAATCTCCAATACATTTGCAAGCCTGGTATCTTAATGTTTTCTTTACTTTTACAATTTATAGGTACATTAGATATGGCCAAAGTTCAGGCAAAAACGCTGTTTTTCGGAGGCTTTGACTGAATTTGTTTCACACTTTTTTTAAATTACGCCAAGATTGTACACAAGATACTAATTTGTTCAAAATATCTAACGAAAAATGTTTAACAACGCCATAATAAGTACAGGGGTTTTGTATGAAAAGTATGACGAATTGAGTCCTCTTAAGTATCAGAATCCTATAGTATAAAAAAGGAAGCTTGGAAGCGATTTCTCCTCCGGAGTGTCTGGACGTGGATAATTTAGTTCAGTGGTTTGCCGCTAGAGGCGCTGTATCGACGGGTATTTTCGGTGTATTTTTATTTTTGTACATTTTGCCGATAAATATGCGTCAGCCGCTTTTTTGTGTAACATTGCCATTGCCACATCGTTTTGGAGGGAAATACGACGTTGCCGCACAAGTGCTTTACGACGTACGAGGGTTGTTATTTCTATCTCTTTTCTTTCTATTATCGTATCGATGCAAAACTTTGCAAAATGTAGATCGAATGACAGTACAATAATTTGGATAATTATCATGAAGAAATGCTGACCTATTTACTCCATCATCAGATCATCTCGATGGTACCAAATTATTATATTGTCATCGGTACTTGATAATTGTGCAAAGTTTCAGTTTAATCCGACGTAAAACGTCAGATTAAACTGTATGAAAATTACGTTTGAAGTTTCCATTAGATGCATGCATACATACATACATACATACAGGTAAAACTAATAATAGCGTGTTAAAAAATAAATAAAAGCTGTATTCTCCCTTCCATACTTACTTACTGCACCCACATACAACACACACCCACACCACACGCACACCATCACACATACATACACATACAAAAACAAGCTTACACGTTCACAAGTAATTCAAATTGCTTTTAATTTTGTTATAAAATAATTGTTAAAATAATTCATTTTTTTACTGTTTATAGGCCTATGTCACCATGGTAAGTGATGATGCGGCCGGAGGTGGTAAGCACACAAAGCCTAGAAGGAGCTGGCTCTCAAGTGCAGCTCTCGGAACACACCAAAAGGTGCTTGGCGACAAATTTTCAACTTGAGGGTGATAGCCAGCTAGGCGGGTACTACAAAGTACCCTACCACCGTGCTATGGCGTCATAGGTGGATTCTTAACCAACCACGACAACTAGCCCGTAAAATAGATTGAAGAATCTATTTAAAATTACATACCTACTAATCGTTTTAAATTGCTGACAATGGTGCCGATTCTGTTTTAAATCGCTCTTAACTAATTTTAATCACATCACTTCTCTTTCTTACGAACATAATTGAAAAAGGATAGAACATATTTAAAGCTGTCAAATTAGTCTTTCCCGTCTTCATTTGCAGGTATTTAGACGTAACCGCGATAGATGGCTTATTTCAATCTTATTTTCAAATTGTAGAAATGTATGTAAAATTAGAATTAGAATTTACGACTTTAGTCGCGGGAAAAAAAACTGTCATATTAGAATTCAGAATGTTGCTTCACTCATTGTTTCAGCCTCAAAAACTTCAGAGAGTGCCAGATCCATAGCAATGGCATTCAAGAACATTAAGTTCGACAAAGATGACATAAGGATCATAACAGATGCATACAGCAGGTATATCGACAAAAAAAACCCAGTGAATAAGCATTATGCGCCTCCACAGAAGCAGAGATTTGAGAATGGGTTTCTATTACCATCTCATAGATACAATAAATCAACTATTGTATTTCCTTTTCTAGAGTCTAATGAATGTGCACAGAATTTTACAGAAATTAGAAGAGGAAAGGACACTCGTGAACGACTTGTTACAAAATGGGGACAAGAGTCTGACAGTGAACAAGATGAAATATTCGAAAGAACAATTAGAGAGAAAACTATTCATACTCATGAACCTGAACGCAAGAGGAGCCTCGATGATGAAGATAATATTTACCTGCCGGAAAAAAAGAGACATAAGCTCTCTTCACCTGTTCAGACAAATGATAGAATTAAAGTGACTTTACCAAAACGCACTAATAGTAATTCAAAAAATAAAGAAAACGGTACAGTGAATCATTTTGAATTTGTCAAACCATCTTTAATTAAAAAGCCAACTAGGCAGTCTAAAGCTAAAGTGATATCAAAATCACCACAACGCATTTTGGATACTGTACAGCGTGTAGAAAATAAAGCTCATGGTCAGATTTCTCAACCACTGATTGGAGATCAAGAGAAATTAATTGATGAGCTACCTCAAGCAAACTCGACGAGTGACCTTTCCATGAGGCCAAGCTTCATAAAAAGAAAACTGTTCACCCAAAAACTAGATGTCACTGAAAAGCATAATATTAGTGGAGTCAATTCATCACTGAGCAGTCCTCAAGCAAACATATACAGTGCCATTCAAAATGAGAAACATAAATCAAGAAAGCTAGTGACATCTCAGTCTTGCCTGAGTAGAGATGTGCGGGAAGACAACAATTTGTTGGATTTGATACATAGAATTGTCCCACCTGAACAAATGAGTATGACAAATCAGATGAACAAAACTGAAACAACCCAAAACAAGAATAATTCAGAAGATTGTAATGATAAATGGGATGTCACTTCTATCATAGATACATGTAATGATGACAATGTAAGTGATACTTACACAGATGAAGACATTTTTACTTGTAAGAAAAAGACTAATGCCATGCGAAATGAACAGATGCCAGCAAGTAAAAACAATAATGGAACTGTAGTGCGTAATTGTAATATTGGAAAATTGTCTGATGCCCCGACCCCAAAAAACAAACTCAATAAATTACAAACTTGCGAATCAGAAAATGGTACATTCATTTCTAAAATAAAAAAAATCTACAATTATTTGACATATTAGTATGTAACGCTAATAACTTCTTTTGTTTCAGTTTCTAAAAAACATGCACAAAGTTATGTGAAATCATATTTTGATATAGATTCTGAAAGTGATGCTGAATGTACACCAGCACAAAAGAACCATGATCATATGATGGAAGGTCAAGGAAAATGTAAGTATTTATGGTTATAATTTAAATTTGCTAAACATATGCAAACCATATCAAGTATAAATTGTAGTATTTATTTCAAATAATACATTATACCGGGTGATTATGATTTACTTGGCAATTTTTTTTCTCTCAGATCAGAATCACAAATAGAACACATCCGTGCAAAAAAAAGAACCTTTTTTTTTCATAATTTTGTCGTAAGAATATCCGAAATACTCCACATTGCTGGATAACGTTAACAAGTAGATGACCTTGAACTTCAGCTGGTAGACGTCACCGGAACATTGAAATATCCTGCGGAAATACGTGAATTCTTTCGTAACGCGCACTAGGTGGAAATTGTATTTAATACCTACTAAAATTTCACCATATTATTTTCCATTTTCCATTCACAAAATTAAGTAATATCAGGAATAAACTCTTCATAATGTTGTTTACATTTCGAGTATTTTGATTAATAAAAACTGTCATTGAATTGAATCTGTCATTCATTAAAATCTTCTAAAATAAATTCTATTTTTCATTTTCACTAAGGAGGAAACTTATCTTTCAATAATTATTCACAATACATTAGGCAGCCCACACGCATCATACAATCGCCAGGCGACTTTATGTCGGAAAGAGAAGAAAACTCGAATGTCAGCTTTGTAAGCAGAAAACAAGATAGCTTTTTAAAACGTTTGACTTGGTTAATAAACCCATAAAATAACCTATCCTAGAAATAAACTCTAAACTTGCCTATTTCGCTAAAAAGGTCTGATGTCAGTCGGTGGATTCAATTTTATAAGAGAATAAATTCTTTCGATTTGAGAGATTCAAATGTTCTTCGCATTTGAATTCCTTACTACCAAAGCACACGTCCTACAAAACCGCCCTAAAGACCTCAAGTCGGACTGAGAGAGATTCAAATGTTCTTCTCATTTGAATTCTCTACTAACAAAGCACTCGTCTTACAAAGCCGCTCTAAAGGCCTCAAATCGGAATGACAATTGGACTACCGATTGTCTGACGTGTGGAAGCGTCCTTATACGAAACCTCTCTTCCCTTCTCTTTTAATTTCATACAAAGAATAAAAAATAAATTGCTACGACGTGTTTAGGTGTGCGTTCAGCTTAATACTTCATGTCAACCTATTTGAAAAATTTCTGATTATGAAAAAAAAATATTTTTAGTTGCGCACGCAGGTATTCGGTATTCTCTGGTTACTGATTGCTAGGGCAACGTTTTAGAAGATCAACAGTCGTTTCTGGGTGATACAAAATATTTTTAAATTTAATTGAATAATTATGGAACTCTCTGGAATACACTATCCGTTTGATCAATGGAGGGCTTCTGCCTCACACAAGATGCCGCGCGGCGCCCGCCACCCCACCCAACTGTGCGTTTTGTGGTTGCAGATCACTGGAAGTGTGTTATTTAAAACCAAATAATAAGTTGTCAATAAACTGCAATATTCAGTTCAATGTGATTTTAAATTAGCCTTAAATTGGCCCTAAAGTTTTAAAGTGTTACAACGATGCATATGTTAGAATTGTGATACGATGAGAATGTTTGTAATTGAGTTAATAAAAAAGTGAGTTACTGTATTTTTGTGGCTTCATTTTATAAATTTTAAACGGGTAAGAATACCGAGAGTGATGTATAGGATATTTAATTTAGATGGTGTTCGTGTTTTCGTATACATAGGCAGTATCTAACATTCTCGGTTGTTGACAGCTATGTGACGTAGCGTATTGGCGCGCGGTACGACCAACGATTTCAGTAATTCTGAGAAAACTTTGGATCGTCATAACTTTATTTTTTTCTATAAAAATTATATCTAAAAATAAAACATGTATTTTTTATTTTTTATTAATGAGAGACTCCTTTAAAATAGCTAAGTAATTCAAAATCACCCTGTATATTGATGAGTACTTTCACCCCAGTACCCTATAACTATATCCCGATATGTCGTGCTGGGGGACGATTACTTATCATAGAATGTATTTTTTAAATATGATCAAATAAAAAGGAGCGGATATTAGACAATAATGTTTCGATATACGGGGTAATACCAATGATATTATAAAAGAGATATGCTACCCTCATACTAAGCGGCGTTCAGTTTTTGTTGTATTAGGTGAATGCGATAGATAATACGGAACGTACGGTACAGAAAGAGATAGCTATATGTAGCCGCTAAGCAAAATTACGACAATTGTCTGAATTTGTCTGCAACAATTAGCGTGCGTTAATGCGATATCTACCTCTTTTTATTATAATATCGTTGGGTAATACAATAAAAAAAAACACGTAAAGTACTAATAATTACGAACAACTTTTAGTCAGTCTGTGCCAGGGCCCAGTGCGAAAGCTAGTTATTATAATGTTTGTTGAACTACGCAAAAATTGCAATTTGTGTAGAATAATAACTTGATGTAAGTAGTAAATCTTATATTTCCAGGTAATTTGAGTTACAAGGAGATGACAAAGAACCAAGTTAAAAACAAACCAGAGTCAAGGAATAATACAACAGTAAATAACACTTTACCAGCTCCATACACTTCCAAAACATTAAATAATACTCATAAAATACTATCACAGCGTTCTTCTAAAAAGAAGAATGGTCATGAAGAACCAGATGGGAAGGATGAATCGAGATCCTCATTATTATGTCCTCAAAATAAAAATGCTAAATCAAACCAAAAAAACAAATCTGTACCTAAGAAACAAACAAGTTCAAAGAAAATAAATGTTAGTACTGAAAATGATGCATCCCAGCTTGCAAATATTAAAACGAATCGACGATTAAGGACATGTCGCCTTAATGGATCACAAGACGATACAAATAGAATACGTAATAGTAACCGTATTAGAGTAATAAATAAGAAAATTCAAAATAATTTTAAGAAGGCGAAAGAGGTTGATGTAAGGAAAAGTGATATCTCGTTTTCGCTTGTGTCTGAAAAAATCAATCCCATAGTCCAAAAACATGGAGATGATAGCCCCGCAAATATTAAAACGCGAGGGCAACTCAAAAACACAGAGGTAAGGAAAAGTGAAGAATCAATGCTTTCTAAAAAAAAAAAAGATGCAAAGAAAAATACTGCTAAAAATAATTCAAACAAGAGTATTGATCCAAATTTTTCAATGGTTTTAAGATCTACTTCTCTATCATCACCTCATGAAAAAGTTTTAAGAAAGGAAGTAAAACCCAAAGCCCGTACAAAAGCAAATAGGAGTAAAGTGTTTTAGTTTTTGAATTTTGACATGATAGTTTAATGTAAATATAATATATTATTTATTTTGACAATTATGCAAAATAAATCTTACACGTCGATTTGTATAATATAATTAGGATTGTAGACATTTTGTCTGACTGTAGGGCTACGTTCGCACGGATGCTTTTACACCCGACGTAAAAAGCGTCAGCGTGCGAACACGTATAGGAGAAGTCATACGTTCTTTTCATAATGTTAAAAATAAACGCGCGTTGAAAAGCGTTCTTGCGAACGTAGCCTTAATCGACTAGTATACGATATATCTGTGAATACATGTATATGGAAACTGCTCACGCTTTGCACAAGGTAACGTTGTTAACACTCTCACTCTATAATATTCTAACTCTTTTTTTTTTCTTCCTATATTTTTCTTACAAAAATGACTTGGTTGTGTGTATCCAAAAACGCCACGTTACAGAGTTATTGGCAAAAAAAACAAAAACCATGAAAAATTAAGTACCTACTCATTAAATGTTGGTACGCATTATATGGTGTTAGAATACCTAGATTAATTTGTTTTAATATGTACCCTACAAGTATTAGTTAAAATAGCACTTTGAAAATTTTTTTAAGATGACTGGATTCAATAGAAATTAATCGGATTGTGACCATTCTTTTTTTATTGGCTTATATTAGCCTCAACCTTGTGAACAGTGCAGTGAACAAGTTTCATCAAAATCGGCTGGTTTATTTTTTCAAGATAGTCTTACGTGTATAACCTGTCCCAATAAAGAATGGTTTTGAAAATGGCAGCTTGTACTTGTATTGACAGATATATATCTAAATAGATGATGCAATTGTAAGTACTTCGCGTGCCAAAAGGAAGATAACTAAAGGTAGAAAAAGGTAGAAAAATAGTGTCATACAGATGGAGGGACTTACGTTTTCTATGTATTTAGATTTATATTTCTGGATTGTGCCTGTAGACCAGAGCCGAAAATTGTAAAAAGTGAAAAAACATTATAAAAGGATGAAACCCATTCGAAAAGGAAGAAAATATAACAAAAATAAAAGGAAAATAAATTACGGGCGATCTGAGGTCGGGAAGTGGGGGGGGGGATGGATTATCTCGACTTCCGGCAAGACTATAAGTCCTATGGAAAAAAGATAAATGGCAAAGTTGTAGGTAATAAAAAGATCTAAGTATAACTTTTGTATTTACACTTTTTTTTTCACATAACCTCAAAATGTATGTGAAAAATTCATATAACCAAGTTTTTGGTTTTTTATTATTATCTTTTACTATCGGGTTTTTGTAAAAGATAATTTTTATGTCCCAAAATTTTTATGACCATGTAGTACAGATTGCCTTGAAAATACCGGAACAGAAGAGAGCTAGAGGCCGCCCGCCATCGACCTGGTGGTCTAATATCAAGAGAGACCTCAGTAAAGCCCAATTGCCAGAGCCAACAACCCAGGACAGAATGTCCTGGCGCAAAAGAGTGAGGAGACCCGACCCCAAATAAGGGAACAGGGACGGACAAAGCAGAAGACCTTTTTATGTCCCAAACACACTGTCATTTTTTTTTATTAAAAATCTCTACTTTCTGACGAACGAAATAAAATATTATTACTATGGTAAATTTTCTCGGAAAATGCAAACAACTGGAATCCGAAATTGTTTAACCTTATTGCAGATTATACAAACAGCTTCATCCATACTGATAATCTGAAAAGACAAAATCAATTAAATAATGCCTGTACTTACAGTTTTCATGACTATAACTTTTGTTTGCGAAAAATAAATTTATTTTTTTATCTTGTCGGTACTATAAAAGTATAATAGTAAAGTATAATATATAATATTATAAAATATCATTCGATTAAAATTTTTTAGGTTATGTTACGTTAAACATGCTATTTATGAAAGAAAATATTACTATTTTTACCAGACTGACCCGGAAGGAGGGTTATGTTTTTCGAGTGTATGTATGTATATTTCTTTGGCACGCTCTGCAGCCTAAACGGCTTGGCGGCGTGAAGGTAGATGGGTGGGGCTCACAAAATTTGTACCATAACGCACTAGAAAACGTAACACACAAATTAAAATGCAACACACTGGACATTTTGTAACACGCTGGAACCCTGTAAAGGCAGGATTACATTGTATCAATATTTACTAAAAAATCTTACCACATTCAAGAGTAATGATGATAAATCGTATAAATCAACAATATTATATTTCCCTAAGTTATATTTCCTGGAAATATGACTATTTCATGAAAAAAATATGGTTTCCAGGATAATATAACTTAGAGAAAATATTGATGATATTAAACTTTTCTATTAAAATTTTTTTTTGTGTATTAAATCGAGTAACTGTTTGTTTTTCTTAATAGATCTGTATAGCTTTTTCTTTAAATTACACATTTCTTTTTTTCATTTGGTTGATGTTCCCTTTAAGTTCGCAATATTCTTTTTTCAACCTGTAGTTTAGTGTTTCTATACATCTTTGTTTATTTCTCATTGCTTTTTCATTGTTTTCTGTTAAATACTCTAATCCTTCTTTTTTCTGTTCATCATAATGTTTTCTTCTTCTTATTTTCTCTCCATTGTCTTCTTAGTTCTACTTGCTCTTCTGGTTCAAAATCTGCGATTCTTTTTCTTTTTAAATTTGTCCTGGCGGCACTTTTTCTTTGCATTTCCTTGTATTTATTTGAATTTTCATTCTTCATCCTCTCGCGGTATCGTTTTTGCCGTTCAGCTGCGCTCGAAGGCATCTGTATAAAATAAGCTTCAATTGTTACTATGCAGGATATCTCAATAGTAAGATTACACACCAAACAGCATACTTACTGCATAAGTTTATTTACTACTTATATAAAAAATATCCGAAATAGAAGCTTTTGTAAATAACAATATAACAATATAAAAATACAAAATGTAATTTTTTAGTTTTAATTTATTTGGTATTAAGTGCTTATAAAGCAACAGAAGGGAAGGCATGCATATAAATTACACACACAATTATACACGTTTATTCACACGCAAGCAAATGTATTATCCCCTTTTGGACTCCGCCACAGTCGGTTAAAGACAATGTGCACCAAGCTTAATGTTATCCAGTGTATTACGTAACACATTACGTAACACAGCATAACACACCAGAGCGAACACACGAGAAAATTCTAGTGTTTACTTGACTATAGCAGCCGCATATTCAAAGATATATTGGAAAGAAAGCCATAATATACGACACAAAAAGGTATTTATTTAGTATATATACTTCAATATAACGAAAGACAAACACTTACCTTGAAAATTCTGTGTTTAATAACCAATTTTTTGGAGGGAAAAAACACTACACCAAATCACTTCACTTGTTTTACAAGAATGAAATGGTTGACATTAAATTGACACATGACGGCTGTTGGTATACGGTGTTGCCACCCTAAAAAATATATTCTAGTGTGGTTATCACTAAACTACGAAAGCTACCGTGTAACACATTACTTGTAACACACTAGAAGATTTTATGGGACATTTTTTTTATTTGTTGTTTTGTAAGCAATTATAATTTTTTGCGAGATTTACGGACAAAGATCTTTGAATTAACTCCCATACTAACAATGAAGACAAAAAGAAATGAAATTAACAGCGTAATAAAAAAATAAAAATTAAAACCTTATCGACGGACTGCGCTGGGACATTTATGTTTTGTATGGAGCAAATAAATTATTAAAAGTTTTATGAACTATATATATTGTGTAAATTGAAGATTTTGTGTATTTTCTTTGCAAACATCAATTTTGATGTATTTATTTTAATGCAACAAATAAAATTCCTTGATAGAAATTACCATAATATACTAAAATTTAGGAACAAACAGGTGACCGCGTTTTTTTTTTTAAAGGTACATTTTATTTGAGCCCTACCCAGCTATACGTCTTAACTGTGGGAGTGTCATAGGCAGCGTTGCCAGATTTTTTTTCGGGCAAAGCGGGATTTTGAGCCATCTAGAGTAAAAAAAGCGGGATTCTATCGTCGAAAGCGGGACATACTAAAAAAACCGGCCAAGTGCGAGTCGGACTCGCATATACCGAGGGTTCCGGAGAAACTTGTAGGTATGTAACACAGATTACAGAATAGTAGGCAGATGTAATGTACGGGACAAGCACTGTGAGGCTCGTATTTAGCTATGTGTGCGTGAGAGCACTGTAGGAACACGTGTGACAATGTGCGTTTAGGGATGCCAGGGTGTGTTTAGGGCTGCCAGGTTGCGTGTAGGGCTGCCAGGATAATGAAGAAATACTCCCACGTTTTTTATTGGATAGTTATTGGTGCCGATTCTGTTGGCACAAACTAAACTATTCTTTACTAAAATTTAAGTCCTGTCAAATCGACGTTTCCTATTCAGTTGGCGTACGATTAAACTAAAATTTAGTTTGACAGCACTAATATCGTTTTAGTTACTCAATTTAGTTAAGTGTGTAATTTTCCTACTCTGTTGGTCACGTTTTAGGTCAAATTATATCTAAAATTAGAAATGTCAAACTAAAATTAGTCGTCATCTAATTATATGTGGATTAAATTTAGATCCTATAGAAATAGTGTTGGAAAGTGGATATCTTGATCTGGATTATTCATAATACTAAATATTTGCATAGAATAAGGACAAAGCAAGATAGGGATATATGTTACATATGTCACTGGACTACAAAATTATGTGAAATATTTTTTTGTACTTTCAATGATATTTTGTTTTATACCACTAAGGTGGCAAACAAGCATACGGCCCGCCTAATGGTAAGCGGTTACCGTAGCCTATGGACACACAACACCAGGGGTATCACTCGCGCGTTGCCGAGCCTGCAGAAATCTCTTCACACCCTTTTTGAAGAACCTTATGCTGTACTCCATTGGGAAAACCACGGCAGGGAGCTCATTCCACAGTCTGAGCGTCCGCGGAAGGAAGCTCCGTTAAGCCCGCACAGTTCGAAACCATTCTGGTTTCAATGTGTGATGGATGGATGTCGATGACGAGAATTGCGATGGTGGAAGATAGTCGTGAGCATCAAGTCGAACAATTCTTTAGAACACTCTCCGTTGTACAAGTGGTAGAATACACATAAGGAGGCAAAGTCTCTTCTCAGACTGAGGAGCTCTTAACCACTTGTGAGTTCGGGATCTTCAACAATTCTGGTGGCACGACGCTGAACCGAGTCTAAAGGCCCAAACTGGTATCCAGGTGCTCCCGCCCACAGATGACAGCAGTACTCCATAAGGCCGGACTTGAGACTTATAAAGTTGCACTCCGATAGTGCCACAAGCTTATCTGGCCCAGTGAGAGTAGCTGTTATCGCATTTGGTGGAGCAAACAACCAATGAAAGTAGTGTTAATATTCTCTTTGACCAATAGCGATTGACATTTCGAAAAGGCGTTGTTTGTTCCTCCTTAGGATAAGACATGGACGAATAGATAAGGACAAGCAAGCCCATACAAAAAAGCGTAGCACCGTTGCTTAGTTCTCGTAGGCTATGTAGATGTCACTACGGGTATTGAATCCACGATTTTTAAACGATTTAAAAGTGAAAACGCATTCTGAAGAAAACCTTATCATTGAATCTCATTTGCGATCTTAATAACGCAAAGACAACCGTTAGATGGCGTTGTAATATTAGACAGTACGTACATAGTAGATAGTAGTAATTAGAAAATGAATAATAATAATGCTAATAATCAAAAACTAGATATGTGTTAACATTAAAAAAAAATACTATTATTTTAGTTAGACTTTCAATTGGTCCTAGCTTTTAAACGCTCAACGACTTGATGCGGTAGGCCATTGAGATATATTATTATTATGTCGATGGCGGTAGGCGAATTTGTAAGCTTGCGCAAGAGCCGGCAAGAGCTAACAGCGCGAACACGAAATAATCTAGGTAGGTAGGTATGTCTTCGAACGCAAAAATGATTTAAGAGGACTCAATTCGTCATACTTTTCATACAAAACCTCTGTACTTATTATGGCGTTGTTAAACATTTTTCGTTCGATGTTTTGAACAAATTAGTATCTTGTGCGCTATATCTAGCCGTGTATCTAGGCGTAATTTAAAAAAAGTCTTAAACAAATTCAGTCAAAGCCTCCGAAAAACAGCGTTTTTGCTTGAACTTTGGCCATATCTAATGTACCTATAAATTGTAAAAGTAAAGAAAACATATAGATACCAGGCTTGCAAATGTATTTGAGATTCTAAATAACTAACTTTTTTTTCACAAACTTGTAAGATTTTTTCACAAGAAGTATACTCCTGGAACAAGTTTTATGAATGCGAAATCATGAATGACGACCTAGCGAAGCGGCCGCGAGTGATCAGCGGAATTTACCGACTGATAACCGACTGATACTGTCTCTATTTTTTCGCAGTCAAACATTACGTTGGATGAAACAACAAGCTTTTAGACTATGCTTGCGTTGAAGTTGCGCCGGCCACAGAAGGCCACCTTAATGTCAAAACTATTTTCAAATACCGTTATTGAACGAATTTAAAAAGAATATTGTTAATTTTAAAAAGATTGTGTCTAAATCGTTTTTCTTTTATTAAGTATATCCATTATACATGAAAAAAAAAACGAATACCTACACGGAGGATCGAACCTCGGATCTTTAAGTTTTTAAACTAAAAAGCAGTATTACAGATTCCTATACATCTAAATAGATGATGCGAGCACAGACGCGAGTTAGGTAGGTACTTCGAGTGACAAAATCTGTGCAGAAATGGGCACAATGTTTTTCTTTTGAAACTGTTTCGCGCGGACAGAGAACTCGCATAAGGCTGCATGTCCACCAGAGATGAGGACCGGCGGCGCGTGGAGTCGCCAATGACCTGGGGTGTGACCTTGCTTCCCGCTCCGCCATCCAAACCCCTACCCTCGCACTAAAACATCGCACGCGCTTGCGTTGCTGTGGTTATTATAGCACGATAATGTAAGTAGGGTAAACAGGATAGTTATCGGCACTTAATCATCATACCTATCATTATATTATTTTTAAGTTATAAGAATGGAATAAAAGCTGCTACTTGTAGTCTAATTCAATTGCTCAATTTTGGAGGCCGTATAATTCTAATCAATATGATTTATTTATTTATTTATTTTATTATCATGGAAACAACAGCACTTAAAATTAAAGGTACAGTTTGAAACATACTTTTAAAACATTGCCAATTACAGTTTCCTTCTTTTTAAACTATACAAATCATCGTTTTGATATAATAACGAAAAGCAAAAGTGAAAATAAACCAAACCTACGCGCATATATGATAGGAGCACCTACACGCTACATAAGGACACATAAGACCCGGTGGATTGAGGGAGTAAAAAAAATTACAGGATAATTTCCGACTCATCAATATCGACCATGGTGGCAACAGAATTATAAATTATTTCTACACCTTTCTTTCTTTCTTTTATCAACATTTCTTTGATAGCAGCGGCTTTGTCGGTTTTGGGAGTCCAAATGGCTCTCTCGCATAACCACTCCATGGTTTATGTTTAATATTTTTAACATCAGAATAAATTGTATCTCTAAGTTCCGCATAACTCATCTGGTATTTGAATCAGCCCATCTATTTGTGGAAAGTTTCCGTTTCAGATTCGAAAAAGAATATCTGAAAATTTATCGGCAGAAACATACATGCATTCATTGTTCGATCAGCTGTTAGGGGTCTATGTATGTGGAGGTAAATTATTTTTTTATTTCCCGAACTGTTGAAAAAGCGGTGTAGTATCGTTTTTTGTGTGGTGTCGTGGTCGGGATTATTTGTCTTAAATTACGCTATGAGATCTATCCACAAGTTCCTCAACCATTTCCTGACCACTGAGATATTTGCTCGTGGCAGACAGATAGACAGACCGAAATACGGGCGGAGATCTTTCCATAAATTTCTCAATAATTTCCAGACAGCTAAGATATTTCTTAAGACCTGTCAGTCTGAGGAGAGACTTTAGCTCCTTATGTGTGTTCTACCGCTTGTACAAAGTACAGTTAATAATTTACTGAAAATTCTTATAGGTGATGTAACTGCCTTTCAAATGAATCCTTTTCAGTATCTTTACGGCATTTAGAGGCAAAGCAATCGCATTTTTTCTGCACAGCTATCTAAATAAAAATAAGAAAATTAAAATTGCGGCCATTCCAACAGGAGAGGGTATGGACATTATTTGAAGATGGTTTTGTCGATACATTTTGTTGTATTACACTACACGCCATTAAAATATCGTTATTCCGAGACCAAACACAGTATATACATTTGTCCAACATGTATAGTTGGACCGCGGTACCCAGGCACGACGACCCAGCCTGGCGGAAGATTTTCCCTTTTTAATGAAGATGTCATTTTTAACCTTGCACATCCATATTGGTGAGTACGGTGATCCCGACGTATTGGATGGGAAAATTCACAACCCTCCAATCACAGAACATGCAGTAGCACTTCTGAGCAGCTACCAAGCTCATCACTCCCCACCGACAAGCAGTCACACAGCAATCCAGCTTCGCCTTAACCAGTTCCAACGCAGCCGATTCACTGTGCTTCCTGGTCCTGCAAGGCACACATCTGCGAGAGCACTCATCGCCCGCACTGTCCACCGCAGCATACGTCTGCATCTCTTCGACTGGCTCACCCTCGCCGGAGTGGCAGTCTCGGCACTACGTGGACTCCCATGGCTCAACCCGTCACAGCACCGACGCAACAGAATACTGCTCAGCCTCGACATGCTACAGACTTCCTAGAAGCACAGGCACTTGCAAGCTATACACAATGACGCAACAATAGACCGACCTCTGGTCTAGGAAGGGAGTAATGTAGCAACCACCTACATAATGGAGTTCACACGCCGATAGATAGATGCAGCTCCAACATCCTGCATCGCGCTTACGAAGTTTTCTCGGCGATATGCATATATAATCATATCAACCTAGGGATGTCCACTGCTGAACATAGGCCTCCCTTCCATTAACTTCCACTTCGAACGGTTTTGGGCCACTTGCATCCAGCGGTGCCCAGCGATTTTGACCAGATCGTCGGTCCACCTGGTGGGAGGTCGTCCCGCTCGGCGCATTCCAGTACGTGGTCGCCATTCGAGAACCTTCATTCCCCATCGGCTATCGGTTCTTCGAGCCGTGGCCGGCCCATTGCCGCTTCAGCTTACTAACTCTACGAGCTATATCGGTAGTTTTCGTTCTCCCCTTTTTCGGACCCTGTCACGTAGAGAGATTCTGAGCATAGCTCGTTCCATAGCGCGCTGAGTGACTCTGAGCTTATTTATTCGGCCAGCAGTAAAAGACCACGTCTCTGTTCCATATGTCATCACTGGTAACACGCACTTGAAGACCTTTGTCTTCAGACTCTGAGGTATTTTAGACGTGAAGATGTGCCGGAGCTTCCCGAACGCTGTCCAGCCAAGTTGGATTCTTCGATTGACCTCTTTGTCGAAGTTGGACCTACCTAGTTGGACAATTTATCTTAGGTAAACATACTCGTCTACAACTTCGAGAACAGTGCTCCCAACAATCATCGGCATTGGCGGAATATGAACATTAGACATAATTTTTGTCTTGTCCATATTTATTTTGAGGCCTACCTGTTGGGAACTCTGTTGAGATCATTGAGCATGATGTTCAAAGCTTCCAGCGATTCCGCCATTATGACTATAGCATTGGCAAATCGAAGGTGAGTGATGTGTTCGCCATTGAAGTTGATGCCATATCCCTTCCAGTCCAAGAGCTTGAATACATCCTCCATTACAGTGGTGAAGAGTTTCGGGTTTTTTTTTTTTTTTTATACCACTAAGGTGGCAAACAAGCATACGGCCCGCCTGATGGTAAGCAGTTACCGTAGCCTATTGATGCTTGCAACACCAGGGGCATCACTCGCGCGTTGCCGACCCTGAAGAAATCTCTTCACACCCTTTTTTAAGAACCCCATGCTGTACTCCAATGGGAAAAACACGGCGGGGAGTCTTACACCCTTCTGCAACTGGATTGGTACCGTACTCACCTCCTGGACTCAGATCGACATGGTGGCTTTGCTGTACAAACACTTCAACACTTCGATATAGCGATAGTCGATTTGGCATCGCTGTAGACTCTGTAACACCGCCCATGTCTCGACTGAATCGAAGGCTTTCTCATAGTCCACATACGCCAGGCATAATGGCCGATTATACTCCTCAGTCTTCTGTATAATCTGGCGGAGTGTATGTATGTGGTCTATGGTACTAAAGCCTTTACGGAAACCGGCTTGTTCGGCCGGCTGGAAGTCGTCAAACCTACGAGCGAGACGATTCGTAATGACTCTCAAAAACAGATTATAAACGTGGATTAGGAGGGATATCGGGCGGTAGTTCTTCAATAGAGCCTTATCGCCTTTCTTAAAGAAGAGCACCACCATGCTTCCACTCCATACCTTTGGCGTTGTACCTTCGTGTATGACGGAATAAAATAGCTTCTGAAGGACTACAAGTACCGGTTTACCACCCGCTTTCTAAAGCTCTGTTGTAATTCCGTCTTCACCCGCCGCCTTGTTGTTTTTAAGCTGTTTCAGAGCCATTCTAATCTCGTACAGGCTGACGTCCGGGATATCTTCGGTGTAATATCGGGTCAACTTGGTTCTTGCGTCACTGACCGGTAATGTATCTGGTTTCGGTGACGAGGTGTACAGCTGTCCATAGAACTTCTCGATCTCTGGCTTTGACGTAATGATGTTGCCGGTATCGGTCTTCAGCTTGGTCAGTTAGCTTTGACCAATAGTCCTGTTTTATTTCCTCTTCAATAAATGACTTATTAAAGAGGCGTATATCGTGTCACATTGCGTTTGAGATCTGTCTATTTAGCTGCCGATATTCGGCTGTATCAGCTGAAGACTGCAAACTCATTTCACGTCGTCGCTTCATGAATTTGAAAGTTTCATCTGAGAGTTTTTGGGTTCTATTCGTACGGCGGGTTATATGTTTTTAAATAATTGTGTATATGGATTTTATATCTGAAATAAATGTATTATTATTATTAAAGAATTTAGATCCTACCGCATGGACAGTTTCCACGAGCCTTTTGTTTGTATCGTCCGCTGTCAGGCAATCATCCAGGCATTGAAAGCGATTCTGAAGTTCGAGCTGAAAGCTTTCAGGGTCCTGGATATAGGCAGTTTGGAGTTGGAGCGTAGACTTTACCAGACATCTCCACCTGGATGTTCAGGTTCAGTGTGCCTCTTACTAATTGGTAGTCGCTGCCGGTCTTAACCCTGTTGATCACAGAAACAACACTGAAGATTTGCCACTTTGTCGTCAAGATAAAGTATATCTCGTTTTTGGTGGATCCATCGGGGCAGGTTCATTTCCTGTGTGACCGCTTTTTGAAAAAGGAGTTCATCATAAAGAGTCCCTCCAACTCTATGAAGTCAGCCAACCGTTGGCTCCTAGGATTCCTCTGCCCAATTCCAAACTGCCCTCAGCTCATCGTCATTTCTTATGCCTAGCTTCGCGTTAAAGTCCCCCATCAATACCATATAGTGAGTTTTAGAAGCATGTATGGCTCGTGAGATATCATTATATGACAATGTCTCTATCTCGTCATCTGGGTGTGATGAGGTCGAAGCATATACCTGGATGACCTTCAGCGAATACCGTTTGGTAATACTGAGTATCAGGTATGCGACTCTCGGTGAGACACTCTCTATCCTCACTATATTTTTGATGAGGGGCTTGCGGACATTAAACCCGACACAACCCTGTGACAGACAGGTGATCACCCTCCCGGTAGAAGAACAGGTTGCCGGATTTAAGGATTATCGTGTGCTCCCCCTCTTCGGACTTCTGATAAACCCATTATATCCTATCGCAACCTGTCCACTTCTTCCTCCAGCTCAATGAGCTTCTCGTCGGTCCTCAGAGTCCGTACATTGTATGTTACCAGGTCAAGTCGTCGTTGCTGGTAGTCGGATCTCTGCCGAAGACTCTTAGCACCCTCTGCCCCGCCGTTACCGTGATCGCTACCGTAGCCCGGGGACTAGGGGCCGTGACTGTGTGTTGTGTACCATATTAAGGGGTTTTGCCGTAATCACCACGCTTGGCAGGCGGGTTGGTGATCGCAGTGGTGATGACGTTACTCAGGTAGACGCTGCTTTCCGTCCCCTGGTGTATTCCCTTAGTCGCCTTTTACGACACTCAGGATTGGAAGGGTTGGCCCTATTCTATGCCGGGAGCCACACGGCCACATGTATATATAGAACTGTCCAACATGTACAGTTGAACCGCGATGCTTAAAGAAAGAGTCCCGTGTATCCAGACTCTTCTGGCTCATTGAGTTCATGGTTAACAGTAGGCCCCTGACTTATGTACCGCTTGACCATGTAAACAATTTACCCCTAATACCGACTTTCTTCTGACTAAGTCACTTGGACAGTTTTCTGAGCACAACTTCTATGACGAGGCTAGCAAGATACAGGTGCTGGCTGACTTAATGTGGTGGAGATGGGTTAACCTGCCGACACTAACACGACATGACAAGTGGTTTAGAGTAAAAGAACCCCTTGCTGAAGGGGATCTGGTGATAATTGCTGAATACCAGATGCCACGTAACATGTGGTTTGGTTACGTGGTATTGTTTGCAAAACGTACCCTGGTAGTGTTGGTCAGGTGCGGGTTGTGGATGTTATGACAGGACCTAATGTGACTGGACAGCGACGACTCTACAGATGACTTGCGACAAAGCTATGCAAGTCAGACGTCTGCCGCTCCTCATCTTAAGTATTTATTTATTTTATTTTTACGATTTGAACACCATGATAGGGTTTGATAGGACGACGTTTTATATCGACATTTTTTTTCCAAAAATATTAATTGTTTACTTTCAAGACAAGCAGGTTTGATTTCACCGCAATTTCGATTATAATACATTTAAACTTGCAATTGTGATTCACTAAAAAGAACACAAGAAAATATACTATTTTTCATTTTATTTTTACCACTCCGAATTCTGGGTTGGAACTCAGTCGTGACCTAATCTTCACATTTTTTTTTTCAAGTTTTGGGATTATGGTAGAAATGTAGCAGCACACCAGCCGGGCTATTGCGTATCTTTGGTGGTAACCATAACGAACACCATTTATTGATTTTATCCAATGACGTGCGTGGCATGACGATGACCATTCGTGAGCCCTGATTGGATGAAATTCATAAATGGTGTTTGTTACAATTACCACCAAAGTTACGCGGTAGAACCCCAGGATCCTCCGAAACCAGTCAATTTTGAAAGATTAGGTATAGTTTAGAGTAGTGTTTATTATTATTATTATTTTAGTATACTTAATTTAGTTGTTTACAGGTGAAAATAATTTGGCGGTTAGATCATTTTTAATCCAAATAAAATTCAACTTTTTCAATAAAAAAAAACAGCAAAAATTTTAAAGTTTAAACCATCCAAATGAATGACTGCTAGGGCTAAGTTCGATTTCGTCGGTAGGTTTGGTGAGAGGCTGACTGGCCTTCCCTCTGGAAGTCACGCTTTCTGGTCTCTTGACAAAGCTGCTGAAGGAAACTTTTGCCAGTCGTCCTTGCCACCACTCCGTAAGCCGGACGGAAACTTGGCCCATAGTGTAAAGGAGAAAGCTGACCTTTTGGGCTCTCTCTTTGCCTCGAACTCGACTTTGGATGACAGGGGCGCCACACCGCCTACCATCGCGTAGTGTGCTAGCTCCATGCCGGAGATAAGCATTACCCAACGGGAGGTCCGGCGGGAACTGCTTTCTCTGAACATCCATAAGTCAAGTGGGCCAGACGGCATACCGGCAGTGGTTCTGAAGCGGTGTGCTCCTGAATTGTGTCTAGTATTGATGCGTCTTTTCGCACTTTCCTACACCAAAAAGGAAGTCCCGTCTTCGTGGAAGACTGCCCACGTGCACCCAAAAAGGGCGACAGATCAGACCCGACGAACTGGAACAGGCCTATCGCCATCACCTCCCTTCTCTCAAAAGTCATGGAGCGTGTGATCAACACGCAGCTTTTGAGATACCTGGAGGATCACGAGTTGTTGAGCGACCGACAATATGGCTTCCGCCACAGTCGCTCAACTGGTGACCTACTTGTGTATCTCACGCACCGTTGGCCCCTTAGTCTGAGGAGAGACTTTGCCTCCTTATGTGTGTTCTACCGCTTGTATAACGGAGAGTGTTCTAAAGAATTGTTCGACTTGATGCCCACAGCTACTTTCCACCATCGCAACTCTCGCTATCGACGGGGAGTTCATCCTCACATATTGAAACCAGAATTGTTTCGAATTGCGCGGGCTCAGATTGTGGAATGAGCTCCCCGCCGTGGTTTTCCCATTGGAGTACATCATGGGGTTCTTCAAAAAGAGTGTGAAGAGATTTCTTTAGGGTCGGCAACGCGCGAGTGATGCCCCTGGTGTTGCAAGCGTCCATAGGCTACGGTAACTGCTTACCATCAGGCGGGCCGTATGCTTGTTTGCCACCTTAGTGGTATAAAAAAAAAACCAAATCGCATAAGCCGTTACCGAGTAATCGGTGAACGTACATAAATAAAAATTACATACGCATCGACTATATACAGGGTGTAAGGGACATCGCCGCACAAACGGATACCATGGGTCCAGGACATGATTCTGGACTCCCCCATGTTGGAATTTTTCGTCGGTTTTTCCCAAATTAAAAAAAAAAAAGTTTTTTTTACTTTAGACTGTTCATAATCGTTATTCTTACCTAACCCAAAGAGATTTAAAATAAATAAGTTATTAATTCATTACTTTCACTAAAAGTAGCAATGTAAATAAAACTAGAAACGGTGTCTTATGGCGATATTCGCCTGCAGTCAGCGACATACTACGTAGGCACAACGTTATCGCGCGTTTAAATCGCGGTGTTCACAATACATTGCGCGCTCGAAAATGATAATTTCTATAACCGATCATTAGCGAGGTGAATGCCTTTCACAATTTGATTAGTGGCATTAAATAAAATAATAATAATAATTTTCGCGAAGTTTGCGTTACCATGCAAAATACACCCTGTATATATATGAAAAAAGGAGGAGGTTCTCCTCCTTTTTTTAAATCGGTTAGTAAAACTACATTTCCAAGAGTAATGTTACTACCTAGGTATAAAAATTGTAAATCCACTAAGTGGTCGTGAACTGGTATAATCACCCTACGTAAGATGATTAAATAAAACCAAATTATGGATAAAAATCTCTAATAAATTATAATATATTTTTTTTAATATACAAATGACCAAAACAATTTTTTTTCTTAATGATTAGTACCTATTCATTGGGTACATAATGTGGGCTGCGTTTCTAAGACGAATAAAAAGTCACGGTGTATTTAGTAGTTGTGTTTACGGTTGGGTTTGTTCCCGGGAATAAACCCAACTTCGAGTAAATTTCCAATTTGGTGGGAAAAACCCGGGAATTTTCCCATTGGCTGGGAAAATACTCAAATGGTCACAGTTACTAGATTTTGCGTAGGTATAGCGAGAGACACCTTAACAAGATCGTTTGAATAACATTTAACAAGATTTCTATTAGGGTTATACCACGGTCATACACATATATCATACAATAAAAAATATATTTTATTTTATTTTAAGGAGTGCATTGTTTTTAAAAAAGTGACGTAGTGGACAGGCGGCGGTCCCACACAATTACCACGCCATGGTAGTACCACAGTTTTACCACATACAGTTGCGCAACGAATGTACTTACGCAGAGCAACGGAGGGGAACTCGCGGGGTGTCGGGACGGCCCGGCCGCGCCAAGCTAACACCGCTTAGTTGGCTCGATCGTCCGCGAAAGGCTGACGCGTTCTTGTTTGTGAATGTTGTAGGTACTGTTCAGTGCTCAGGGTTCAGTGTACCTATATTATAATGTCGCAGAAAAACTGTTTTGTATACGGCTGTAAATCAACGACGAAATATAATAGAGATTTAAAATTTCATAGATTTCCCCGTGACGCGAGGTAATTTATTCCTATAATTTCGTAAGATGAGTTCCCACCTACTAACTGATTTAAATTATACTGTTGTAGTTAGACCTATATAATTTATTCTGCGTGTTCAGTCAACGAACGCAGAAGTAGCTTAACATTTTAGTAGGTACCTTGTCGTAGTAAATAGTATCTACCTAAAGGAAAAGCGCCACACATTTTTCATTCAAATATTGAACTTAATTACAAAATTGCTTACATTTAGGCCCTTACGGGATGGACAGAGAATATATTTAGGTTCAATTTTATAATTATTTAACACTTTTTAGTGCAGGGCTTTTTAAAGCGTGTTTTTTTAGTTTTTTTAAACTGTAATTTTTTTACACCGAACCACTAGACGCCGGGAAAATTTTCAGCAGTACGTTGTAGTCCTACCGAAAATACGGACACAGCATTTTGCATTCACATTTATAATGCGTACAGCAAGGGAGTGGCTTCCGGCGTATGTGTTTCCCGATTCTTACAATCTAGGCCAGATGCCTTTCAAGGACAGAGCGAATAGGTTTCTTCTGGGTAAGCATGTTCCATCTTAGGCTTCATCATCGTCCCTCGTGGGCGGGTTAGTGGCCAAACGCAAGCCCATTGAATTAAAAAAAAAACAAGTCAATACAATTATTCACAATTCACAATAAGTCATGTTATAAATAGGAAAGTATTCGCTTTATTATAATTTTAACATAGGCTGTAAGTCGATTATGTTCACCCTTGCTTCGACCTGCGGGCGCAAAGCTAATGCGGCGCGCAAAAAATAAAATACGCGCCATTTTCCATATCAAAAAATCAACTTCATAAATCCAAGTTTTTTTTTCTCGCAATTGTGTTGAAAGACGTCGTATGACACACGTGTGCATTGGTAGGTACACACGAGACGGTATTAAGCGTAATCGCTTTTGTCGGTGAAGTCGACAATTATATCATAATTATCATATATCATAATCTAAAAATCATATCATAATATTGAACTTGGCTCCAATTTTCAAATTTATGTTTTTGGTGGGATCATTTATTCAAATAGATCTTCCTACGCAGTCATGGAAAGTCTGACTAATACGTGCGGCGGTGGTGTAGGAACTTGGCGTGCGCACTGCCGTGCGCTTAGATAAGTCCAGTGCTAGACATGTGAATGTTTATTACTCATAAATAAATGATGACATTATCATAACAATATAATTATTTTATTTTCTTTTTTGTGACAACCCTTGCGTATTTGTTCGTGACAACGTTGGTACTCATACGAACGGCGGCACGGCCCAACTTCAAAGGCGATTTCCTACTGTAAGATGGTAATACTGTGGTAGTACATAGGTACTCGTGCGACTCGAAGTCGGGAAGTGTGATACTCGGTTCAGTCCGCGCAAGGTCCGCGTGGGTCCGCGCGTAGGTAATGTAGGTACATACAACAGCGAGTATGATTAAAATAACAATCAAAAGCATCTAAAAATATTTTTTAGGTACAACTAGCCACTTGAGTATTTTCCCGCCGTTCGGGAATTTACCCGTATTTTTCCATTCTTTCCCGTATTTTCCCGTATTTTTTTTTTAGTTGTGTTGTTCATTTTCTCGTTCAAAAAGAAAGTCCGTAAATAAATGATGCATCGTCAGTTAGAGGACTATGGAAAGTTGGTTCAAAATTTGATTTAGGCCCGGTTTCAATAAACAAAAACGAATCGTTTTGCTTACCAATGGTAGGTTTTTTTATTGCCAAACTGGGCATATAGATCATTTCATAAGCTAATTTTACCTGTGATAGCTACTTCCATATGGGAGGGTCTGATATGCAAAGCTTTGAGGTCTTTGCTTCATTTTTAGTAAAGATATAAGAGTCTTAATTTTAACAAATCTTAACTGATACCGGTCGGTAAATTATTGAAACCGGGCCTTAGTTGTCCTGAACCTACCCAGAACCTAACAACTAACAAATGAAAGTAAATAAAAGAAAAAAGAATCCCTTCAACTGTGATTTTAAAATTAATTAAATTGACTAACATTTTAATCAAATTTTATCCTTAAAATAATACCATTATAATCTAAAATAGTGTACCTACCCAACCTACTTATAGTAAGCTGTGCTAATGCGTTCTGTACCTACCTACTTGTGTGGCGACAAGCACAGCTACAAGTCTCGCTCGATCAAGTAAAATACAAATTGTGAGCGCGGTCATCCAATCTATACAATTCTACTTATATCTACACATATTCCGTATCTGTCGTCAACAAATCCATCTATCGTATTGCTAAACAACGCCATCTATTTATAGTGTTATCATGTAATGCATGGATTTTACAGTAAGACGATATTAGCGCTCCCGTGTCTTTTTTTGGCGACTTATATCATACTCAAAATTAAGCGCCATCTAGGTTTAATACGAAATTTCGGCAAAGTTCCGAGACACGCTCAAATGTATGGGGCTTGTCACTCTAGACACTTTACTCTATGGATAAGATAAGTTTTTGTTTATAAAATGGGTATTTCAAATCACAAATTCACAAAGCGAATCATCAAAAAAACATGCTTTGCATTTATTTTTCAATTTTATCATGGAAGAATAAGTAAGGTAAACAACTAAAAGGACTTTTTGGTGGGAACTTGTAGAGTGACGTTGCGTTTTCATTTTTATTTTCATAAATTCGTGTATTTTGAGTTTTATTTTGTATTTTCGGTGGTATTTCACTCAATAAAGATCATCCATGTGCACCAGTGAAGTGAAATTAAATGAATTATGTGTATCGTGACTTTTCAAGTTGTCTCAGAAAGTCCTTGAAGAGTTTTAGTACAACAACCACCATTGTAGTAAAACATTACTTTTATGGACGGTGACTGACTGAGGACTGCGAAAGTGATAATTGTTGTGACTGGAAATTATAATATAACTCGACACTGGCAGAAATAAGTCCTAGTACCACAACTTCAAGGAAAATACTTTCAATGTAACCTAGCAACACCAACCGATTTTTGTTGAGGTTTTGTGTTCCTAGTCATCAGTAACAAATACACGGAAAAATAATACAAATTAGTGAAAATATCTATACTTACCTATGAAACGATATTCCGTCTCGCTTTTTTTGTTTTTGGGAACAATTTTTCAAAATGCAGGACGGCATAATTTTTAAGATAAATTATGACACTTGTGACGTAGTAACAACACGAGGCCTTGTTTAGTACTGACTCGAGTTTGTATTTACTTTTGAATCTGTATTTGGTGTGTTGGCGTCACTCCCGTGTTCCGCGCGCTCGATCTGCTTACTATTCTGTAATCTGTGGTATGTAAATAGTTCGTTCATCACGGGAGTAGAGTCACGAAGATTATTCCCTTTTCTTCCGATTATGTCGTAATATCCCTATTTTTTATGATGTGCCTAACTACAAAACGCTTTTCGGATTCCTTTCTTTACTTGTGCTACATGAAATTGCTTCTTGCCAAATTTTATGGTTCTATAGGTCAACGGGAAGTACCCTTTAGGTTTTGCGGGCGTCAAAATATGCGGCGTATACGACCGTATCTTTTGATTGCGTTGACTACTGAACAGTGAATACATTTTTCACCTTACTCCCATGTGACGGTAGCGAAACGGCCAAGCCACATATTTTGACTACGGTGTGTAGTAGATTTTAGAGCTATCTACTGGCTTATTTCTAACAATTCGAGAAACCTACCTGCTTTTTTATGTCATAGATAATCCAAGCTAGTACTAAATATACAAAAACAAAATCCGTACGGTCTATCCAAAAACGTGTCTGTTAGTGGTTATTACCTACTCTGTGGCAGCGTCGTTTCCATCGGTGGAGGAAGCGGAATGTTTAGAAGTTTGTTTTTTTTTTTAATTTGCTGTTTTATTTATTATATATATTCCCGAGGTTCAAGATTGACAACGAATGATGACATGCCATACACGGCAAATGTCAGAAGTATTTCAAACTGTTAACGTTAGGGTTTCGTTGTTCCCGGCCTTTTTCCATTCCCAATAGTACAATGGCCCTGATTCTGTTGTTCACAACTAAACTAATTTTAATGTCACTATGTCTCTTTCTAACAAAGAACATAAGAAAAGGATGTAAGAAATTTAGTCCTGTCAAATTAGTCCAATGCTTGTTTTCAATATAAATTTAGTCGCCATCTATCGCGGTCACGCCTAAATACACGCAAAATAAGACGGCAAAGATTAATTTGACAACTTAAAATTTGTTCTATCCTTTTTCAATCATGTTCGTAAGAAAGAGATGTGATGTGACCAAAATTAGTGCGATTTACAACAGAATCGGCACCATTATGAGACATGTGTGCAAAGTGGGTAATCACACACAAGGCGGTACCTATTAAGCCGAGAGTGTAATGATCAATGCACACGCGTGTAACACGACGTTTTTCAACACACTTGTGAGTAAAAAGACAAACTTGTATTTTTTATGTAGATTTTTTGATAATAGTCAATGAGAACGTCGACAAATATGGCGCGCAAGTTTTTTTTTTCACAACCAATCTTTTCATCCTTTTAAATTAAGAATGCTTCATCTACGCACATATCAATTGCATTGAGTTACAAACTTAACATAATCGGGATTATACCTATCATAAAACTGTGCGGTAATGAAAAGTAAAAAGCACTAGATCGTAATAAGCTACATTATGATACTGAAAACGGTGCAATAAATGTCACTTTAAGAGCAAGTGTATTGAAAAATAAAATTACCAATTCACAAGAAACAAGCTTTGCTCGGAATTTCTCTACGAGACAGGGAAACGACGACATTTGTAGGAGAACAAAAATTACCGATATAGCTCGTAGAGATAGTAAGCTGAAGTGGCAATGGGCAGGCCACATTGCTCGAAGACGATGCGAGTGGCGAACACGTATAGGAAAGCGCCGTGCAGGACGACCTTCCACCAGGCGGATCGACGACCTATTCAGAGTCGCTGGGCACCGCTAGATGCGGCCCAAAATCGTTCGAAGTGGAAGTTAATTCACTAGTCCACTACTACACTAACTCTACTCCACTGCTAAACAAAGGCGGGAGGCCTTTGTTTAGCAGTGGACATCCTTAGGCTGATATGGTGATGATGTGTATTACTTGACTTTTAATCAGTAAAAATAAGAAAACTAATTATTAAAAAAAATACATATTCGGCAATATTAAAATTTTCCAATACATATACGCTGTTAAACTTTATCTCCAAAAATACACATTTAAAAAAAATATTAATGAAACTTTAATTTTCTTCAAAATTAAGCTCATTCAGAATTTTTCTCTAAGATCGGCATTTTAGAAACCACCCATATTAACTATCACCTGTAGATTGATGTGATAATTTTTAATTTTCTACTTGTGTTTGTGAGACACAAATAGGTAATTAAATTAAATTACGTTTGACTTTTGATAGGTAAGAAACAAAAAAATTTTATGTGTATTTTCGGAGAACTTGAAATTTTTCAAAGAAAACAACGTTATCTCTGTAAATACACACTTCCTACAATTCCTTTCAGCGATTTCTCTTAAGCTTGTATAGTTCAATTCATTCGATTTCGGTGGATGTAGACATTTGTATTAAGAATTTATGCAACATCTTTGTGTTCAAAGGTTTTTCGTTAATTTTGACCAATATTTGCAGGTGTTTTAGAGCATTCAATCTCATAAAGAAATTCCAGGGAAATCGCAAAAACTTCGAGCAACTTCGGGAACGACGTATTTCCCGGGAAATCCCGATTCCCGGGAACCGGGAACGAAACCCTAGTTAACGTTGAAGTTAACGTTGATTTCATTTCCAGTATTTATAGAGTAAATGGTGTCTTTAGTGAAGTATAGTATGTATGAAGATGAAGAAAATCATTTGTGAATAGTTTTTAATTTATATTTGTAAATAACTTAACAGGTTGGTAGCTTTGGTGTATGTTTCGACTATTGCATGAAATTACTGACGATGTTTACGACTACAATATCAACTTTTACTGTCTACTGATTTTTTCCTGAATCTACTGAATTTTTTTCTTTTTCTACTGCTTCTTTCAAATTTCATCTGGCAACACTGCACATAACCCTACTTCTATTGTACTGTCAACGTTGCTGGCTGCATTGCAATTTGCATGCGTAAATTGTCAAAGATAGTGTTTAACTATTAGGGATTTTATTTTCTAAAAAATCATCAAAATTCTCGAAAATTGGTAGCTTAATAAAAAGAATATCATGACGGCTATAGCAACTCGTCTATTTGTTGGCAATTTACCAGAAAACACAATAGAAAATGACCTCCTCACTGCTTTTTCTACTTACGGGGAAATAAAAACACTGGATTTAAAATCTAAATCTGCAACTCCTGAAGAAACTAAGAAATTCGCTTTTGTTACTTTATCTGCGTCGAACTACAATGTGGAGGCCTGTAAGTATATTAAAGTAATAAATTCTGATCCCAAACTAATAAAATAGGTAATCATTTTTCGACTAAAGTAGATGTTAGAAATAATTATTTAAAACCACATAAGTACTTCACTGTTATCATCATTTCGTCGTGTATAATGCATCAAAAACATATTTTTTAGGTATTAAACACTTTTCAAATGAAGTTTTCAAAGGAAATAGATTGTATGTCACAAGAGCACGAGAAAGTTTCTTAGAAAGACTTCAAAGGGAGAGGGACCAGGCACAGAAGAAAGATCAAAATAAGGTCAGTTAAAAGTAAAAATATAATTACTTTTTTATTTTTGTAATTCTCAATAAAAAGAAAAAAAAACAAATCAAAAATCAAGTTATTTGTTGCATCACACACTAACTAACTACTCTAACAATAAAACATGTTTCTTTTTTTAATTTATTTATAACACACAGTAAACAATCAAGTGTAAGTACATACACTATAAAAAGCCTTTATAAAGCGAGCGAAAACCTTTCTAGGTTTATCTGTCACTTTAATATCATCGCTTGGAGAAAATATAACGCCATTTAAGGCGATGATAGCTCAGTGGTAGTGACGTCGGATACTGAGACGAAGGTCCCGAGTTCAAATCCTACAATGAGCTTGAGCTTTCGGTGAAGGAAAACATCGTGAGGAAACCATAGCACGGTGGTAGGGTACTTTGTAGTACCCGCCTGGCTGGCTACCACCCTCAAGTTGAAAATCTGTCGCCAAGCACCTTTCGGTGTGTTCCAACAGCTGCACTTGAGAGCCAGCTCCTTCTAGTTTGTGTGCTTACTACCTTCGGCCGCATCATCACTTACCATGGTGAGATTGCGGTCAAACACAGGCATATAAACAGTAAAAAATAAAAAATAACAATATAAAGCCCTAATATTATTACTTTCTACATACATAGTTACTTAATGCCATCCTCCATTGTAGTGTGGATCTTAATAGGTAAAAATAATGTTTTTAGAATATACTTATATTTATGGGGATTTTCGCATAAGTTATTATAAGAACATTCGGTTAGTCCTTTAGAATTTCTGGCAGAATGTACTCCGATGTTCTTTTACCATAACCACCACCGTTTTTTTACCGTTTAACCACCTTATTACGTGAGGTTTAAAATATTTCATCAGGTTTTAAATATTTCCATCACTTTCTCACATGATATGACGAAAAGAACAATATGGAGTATTGCTGTCATCTATGGGCAACTCAGACGCTCAGACTGGAATGAGTTACCTGCCATGGTTTTCCCATGGGAGCATGTATCATGCAGCATAAGGTTCTTCAAAATGGGTGTGAAGAGATTTCTGAAGGGTCAATGCACAAGTGATACTGCTGCCTGGTGTTGCAAACATCCATAGGCAATGGTAACTGCTCTGCCATATGCTTATTTGCAACCTTAGTGGTATACAAAAAAATAGTTGGGACTGAAACCTAGGTTTTACTAAACTTGGCTCAAACCATCTCATGTAATATGACAGTAAATGTTTAATGTTAAAAGTTAATATTTATATGGAGAAGGAGTGCAGAAACATTAACAATTCATAGATTATGGTCATATTTCAAGCAATGGATTGAATGGATTAAAAGAAAAAAAATCTCATTATTTTCTTGTTTTTATTATAGCCTGACCAAGATGTACATGCAAGGCATCCAGTACTAAAATTAAGTGACAAATTGAACCCTGGAAAAAGAAAATTAGACACAGATCATTTAATTAAAGAGATCCATTGCAAACATGACACTAATAAAAGTAATAATCATAATTTACCCAGTTCACTCCCGAACGATAGAGAACATCAGAAAAAATATAATGTGGTCACAGAGAATGATACAAAACAGTTAGATTCTGACAAGAAAAGAATGGATTCCATGAAAAAGAAACGGCAAGAATTTAAACAAAAACAAATGATTATCAAAACTGGTCTTACTATTATTGTAAGTATGGTCTACATATTTTTTTAAAGGTTAATATTCTCTCTGTCTATGCATTATAACATAACACTTTGCTTGCCTGCCTGCACAACATCTCCAGTCAAGAACTTGTTTACCCCATTGGTTATTACTTCTGTGATAATATGGTCTGCCCAACGGCACTTCAGCTAGCTTATTCTCAGGGCAAATGTTGGTTTGTTTAGTTATCTACCGTTAAAATCTCTCAACTTGTTAAAAAATCTGCTCTAATCTCTGGCAGGAAGTACTGTTAAAATAAATAACCTTTGATTTGAAATTTTGATCAGACCACTTGTATTCTGAACATTGCCAATTTCAAAATAACAATGTCCTCCATTAATTTGTGAGATTTACCATATTATTAATATTAATGCCACATCCTTTCTAGACTAGCATTTTGAACACATCTTCCAATGCGTTAGCGAACAGTTTCAGGCTAGATATATTATATCCCCTTGTCCCTATCCATGACGTAATTATATCAGTTTTATTTCCTTGTCCTGTACTTGAACGGATCAAATAGCAGCATAACACAGACCAGCCCAGGTTTTGATGGAATCTAAAGCTTTTTCTTAGTTCACAAATGCTTTGCACAAGATCTGACTAGTCATCATAATTAATAATAATTTCTATAAGTTTCCTTGATCGTAAAACTATTTAGTAATGTGTTGATAAAAACACACTATTATGTGTTGTTAGCAAATTAGGTATATATAATATACTTTTTTTTTGTCCAGGATAAAGTCCCAAATAACAAGGTAATATTCTCAGACAGTGATGAAGATACCCATCAAGTATATAAACATTCGAAAACTCAATCCAGAGACACAAAAAAGAAAAATGAGTTATTTGATGAAGAGGAAAGTGGTGATGAACTGAACTTTGAAATAAAAAAACAGTTTGAAGGCAAGAAAGGGCAAAAGGTAACAAATGTTAATTCATTTGAATCAGAGTTTAGATTTTATTTTATGCGTTTCTTCACTGGCCGTCCCGGCCCGGCACCGGCACCGACAGTTCTCGACGATTCGACACCGGCAGCTACATACTTCATATGGCCGACACCGACACGCTCCGGCCCGCTCAGGTCCGATACGACGACTTTATAAGTCGAGTTAAGCCTGATGGGGACAAGAGCTATGGCAGCAAATAAATGTAACATTATTCATTTCTACATATTTTATTTATGTTCTAAAATTTTACAGACTTACATCCCAACATTTATCTCTTAAAATTTTATTTTTACTCTTTTCTGTTGTTTAATATCAAAGATTGGGTTCTGGCTCCATTATTCTGACTCGCTACATGGAGGGTTGCGTTTGTGTGTATGTACACAACACATGCATAAAGGTGCCGGCCCGACACCAGTAGGAGACTTGCTGCCGACATGTCGGTGCCGGGCCGGGCCAGTGTGACAGCGTGCAGTACAATCTCATAGAATTATGCGTCAACTGATGTCGATGCCGGTGCCGCCGGGCCGCATAAGTATAATCAAAATCTACCAACTGAGTTTTTAATGTGGCATACTGTGCAAAATCCACTATGAGAGTTTAAGAGGACTCAATTCGTCATACTTTTTATACAAAACCCCTGTACTTATTATGGCGTTGTTAAACATTTTTCGTTAGATGTTTTGAACAAATTAGTATCTTGTGCACTATATCTAGCCGTGTATCTAGGCGTAATTTAAAAAAAGTGAGAAACAAATGCAGTCAAAGCCTCCGAAAAACAGCGTTTTTGCCTGAACTTTGGCCATATCTAATGTACCTATAAATTGTAAAAATAAAGAAAACATTTAGATACCAGGCTTGCAAATGTATTGGAGATTCTAAATAACTAACTTTTTTTTCACAAACTTGTAAGATTTTTTCACAAGAAGTACACGCCTGGAACAAGTTTTATGAATTCGAAATCATGAATGACGACCTAGCGAAGCGGCCGCGAGTGATCAGCGGAATATACCAACTGATAACCGACGGCTCTGATGCTGTCTCTCTTTTTTCGCAGTCAAACATTACGTTGGATGAAAAAACAAGCTTTTAGACTATGCTTGCGTTGAAGTTGCGCCGGCCACAGAGGGCCACCTTAACTCAATTGGTGGATTTTGTAAACTATAGCTACTATGAGAGTATAACGACCAATCAGAAGCCACATTTAAAACTCGAGTTTGTAGATTTTGCTTACTCCCCATATTTGCCGTGTCGGCCAATGAAGATACGCCCTTTATATTATATATCTATACCAATATAATAAATCGGAAGAGGTTTTTTTGTTTGTTTGTTTGTTTAAACGGGCTAATCTCTGGAACTGCCATTAGGATTCTAAAAATTGTTTCACAAATAGGAAGCTACATTATCCCCGAGTATCATAGGCTTTTTATCCCGGGAACGTGGGTAAAACCGCAGGGAACAGCTAGTCTAATACATATAATACGGTGTTTATTGTTTTACTGTAAGCTTGTATGTTTTACCATATTATTTTGACAGGCATATTTTTTGCCATTTTATAGGCGAAATTGGCCATATAAAATTGATTGGTCTATCTAATACTTTTAATAGTCATGATTGAGCAACTGCATAGTCTAGGAACACTAAGGCCTGTATTAAAGAATGAGATCAAAACTCAGATCATATCTCAAGAATAGAAAAATAAACCTAATATCATTGGTGCAGATTCCAAATTCAATAATTCTTCTAAAACCCAAAACTTGACTTGAGTATTGATTGGGGTTCTAGAATACGGACCTAAGGTTTTGTATCTATAGGGGCGCCACTTTATGACTTCGTCCCACCTAAAACAAAATCTAGGGCTATCGCTTGTTGAGAATGTGCATTGGCGTATAGGGAAAGGGGGGCGTGTAGTCGTGCCCACCCCAGGACGTTAGGTTACCAACCCAAAATTCTACATTCCAAAAATCTATGGCCGGAGTACGGCTGAACATCTCAAATTGAAATAATGTTCGCGTACATTGCATCGGCTCTTAGGGGACACACCAATGAGTATGTGGTCAAACACAAACCGGTCCATCCATATAATGTGTTAATTTGTTGTTAATAAAAATAATAAATTTTGAAGATTTTAGATTTACAATCAAAATACAAATCTGATAAACGTTTCACCTTAGATGAAAAGTTTATGGATGATGAACAATCAGAGGATGAAAGTAAAGAATGGGCAGACACCGACGAGGCAATAGAATTAGAGCAAACAGATGAAAAGGCTAAACAACTCAACATATTACAAAATGTACTTGGAGTATCTATTCGACCAAGAATTTCTGATCATGATAATAAAAAAAATAAGTAAGTAGGTATTAATGTTATTACTGCTAATTATTTGCTTTCACAGCAATGAGGCGTTTTCTTATGATACCTCTATGGTCCTGGTAAATACCTGTCAAACTGTTGATAATTCGAGCCAATTTGAACCTTAAGTACATGATTTCATAGGTATTTTGATCATAGAGGTATCATAAGAAAACTCCACTTTATCATTACACTAAGCTGTTTTAGGGTTCCGTACCTCAATAGGAAACAAGGAACTCGGGTTTCTATCTGTCACTGTCGATTTGCGTCGAATCGAATCTTCTGGACTGATATACTTGAAAGTTTCACATATGAATTTCTATGACCCAAACACGGACGTGTATCGTATTAGAATTTGGAATGTGGGGGACAAATTACTTATAGATTACAAGAAAACCTATAAGAAGTCGTATGGTCTTCAAATAACATGGTAAATCTGTCAATAATGTGCGCACAAACTTATATTTGCTGTTGGAATGTATGGGTTGTCCACGCGAATTCAACTTGCAACTTTTCCTTTTTTTAAGTACACACGGCTACAGATCAAGCTATACATTTCTAGTATAAGAAGACCTCCCATTGTACAGGAATCCTATATAATGCGAGATCAGCTTATACTGGAAATGTATAGCTTGATCTGTAGCCGTGTGTACAAGAAGGTGTTTGTCTGAGATGGCTTTTACTATACCTTACGCGGACAATTCGGTGAGCCTCGCATGCGCCACCAAGTCCCCATACTCAGAATCTCTGGGGCAGTGTATCTTTCAGGTACGGGGGGGGGGGGGGCAGTAAGGAGTAGCCTTACTGCCCCGTCGTGGCGTTTGGAACTTAATCAATAGCAATAGGTTACCGCTCGGTCACTTTCGCGCGTCTACAGCAGATTTACGTATATTCGCGACGGATATCCCTGCAATTTGGCAGATTATTTAAACTTGGTATCATTTTAGGGCTGGAAACCCTTTATCGACGTGACGTGGCACTAATCAGCCAATCAAGAATTGAGTAGTGCATGACGTAGTAAAGTAGCCAATCAGAAACCAGAATAGCGCCTAGAAAGAACGACACACTTTCGAGAATATCGCCATCCCTTTTCCTCTTAACGCTATCCCATAAGGCCCATAAGGCTAACGGTAGGCCGTCTTAATCACTCACTCAGAGTGTTAGTAGCGGCGGTGTCGCGATTCGCGAAAGTTCGCTACAGAGTTTACTCCCCCCCCCAGATCTCTTAACCGCTCCCCTGGAGAATTTTGCCTGAAAGAAACACTGCTCGGGGGAAGTTGAGAAACGATAGTTGGCAATGAAATATATGCGTAATACTCCATAAATAACTTATCAATATTATTCATCATCATCTGTCTACTGCCGGTATTCGTTCGCCACACGAAACCCTTCTCCACCCGCATTAGCAATGTGGCCTGCCTATAGCCACTTCAAATTAGTTCTAGATAGAATAATTAATATATTAAATTCTATTACAGACCAAAATTTGGTATGCTTCGATTTGATCCTTCACAACCAGAACATGCCAAATTCTTTGCACCAGTTGAAGAGATAAAGCAAGATTTATCAAAAAAAGGAAAGAGAAAATTAAAGGAAAAGAAACAAAACGATCCAATGCATGAAGTCGAAAAAGTTGAAGCATCAAAAGAGCAATTTTACAAAGTCAGTGAAACACTGAAAGAGGCTATTGCACAGCCTTCAACATTCAGTCTTAGAAGTTTGTTTGGTAACAATGAAGATCCAGTCAATGGTGGGTTTTTTTCAACACACTTGCTCGTAAAGTTGCTCTTAGGTTTTAACTCGTGTATTATGATATAATCCCGATTATGTTAAGTTTGCACCTCACTGCAAGTGATATGTGCATAGCATTCTTAATTTAACCAGTTAAAACAGTTTTTATTTAATACCATATGCAGATAAAATTTGGGCACAGATATTAAAAAAAGTCGGATATATTCTCGCTAATAAAAAACTGTGTCACTCGAGTCGGCCACCACGCTGTGAGTACAAGCCGGCACGCACACATTCACACATTAGTTGAGCGCGAGTAATCGACTCTGTGTAAACGGCGACAGTCTAATTTCCCGCGGAACAGCCAACTAAGGTGTGCGTGAGAGGTCGCCGACTCCATAGACACAGTATTTTGTTAGCGAGAATATGTCCGACGTAGACTACGTCGGACATATTCACATGCGTGTGAATTGATCATTACAATCTCTTAAAACCGCCTCGTGTGTAATAACCGACATAACACACTTGTATTATAATGTTCTATTATGCAACACTTTAAATAGCAACTTATTTTCCAATTCCAATTTGTTACTTCTCTCTCTCTCTCTACTCCATCATACTCTGGCAGAATCATATTAACATAAGTACTGACTTTTTTTATTAATATTTCAGGTGTCCAACAGGAGACAAATTATATTCCTTTAGAGAAACCCAAAAATCCTAAAGTGAAAAACCCTTTGCAACCTGGCGAAAAAAATCCATTTACATATGATTCATCAGACTCAGAAACTGAAGATACAAAACCTGAACCAAAAACAGATCCCTCTGCAGTCTACACTGAAACAAAAGCTGTGTGGAAAGAAAATCTGTTCTTTACCAAACATGATCAGAGATTTATAGGTTTGTGTATCTCTTTTACTTCCTTCTAAAATTAAATTTACAAAATTGACATAATTTCATATTACTTAAGTACCTATATAATTTCTTTACAGAGTCATTGGCCTATTTCAACAGAGCAAATGAAACAGAAGGACAAAAAGAAAGAAGAGAACTTAAATCACTAATGAAGAAAAGAATATACAATAAGGAACGAAAGAATCAGATGTTCCAAAAGAAAATAGGGGGGCGAAAGAAGTCTATAAAAAAAGTATTCAGAAAGAGAGTACAATGAAGAAATATTTCCAATAATAAAGAAAATTATAAACAAATTTTGAACTATTATTTTATTCATAAATAACCAAATACACGCAAAGAATTATCTTCTCTTCCAAGTGGGCTTCTTCCTGGCTCCTGGCTGGCCAGGCTTCATACGCTCACGTCTACGATGGTCTCTTGTTAGCAGACCAGCTACTTGCATCTTCTCTAACATTTCCTTATCAACAAAACTACGAAGTCCCCAAGCAATCCCCCATCTAATTGCACCTGACTGTCCAGATGGTCCACCACCCTCAATATTACATTCCACATCAACTGAATTTTGCATTTCAGTAAATATCAATGGAAACAATACCTGCTCTCTCGACTGTACATCTTCAAAGTATGTCAAATCTTTACCATTTATAGATATTTTACCTGTGCCGGGAGATCTGATAGTAACATCACCCCTTGCTTTCTTCCTCAAACATTCATATGTAGTAATGAAAGCGCGACCTTCATCATCATAACTTGTTTTTGGAATCTCTAAAGCAAACCTTTGAGCTGTGAGTGGTTTTCTATATTTTTCAATGAATTCCTTATATCGGTAGGAATAAGGTAAAGAGCCAAGTCTCTCCATTACAACTTTAAAATTATCATATTCTAAATCTGTAATGCTTTCAACCAAAACTTTCTCGAGTTGTTCTTTGGTCATCCAAATACTACTACCTAAGTTCAATGTTCCATTTGGATCAGGAGTGGCTTTCTTCCGTATGACTTTATCAGCAAAAGTGTAAGATTGTTGCAAATTTTCAACTGCATCATACAAAAGCTTGAAAAAGTTGGGTTTGCCAGTATAAAACAGAAAATGATGTGGTCTACCTGCTTCGTCAAATTCAGCTGCTTTTCGAGCTGGGAACACATCTTCTGGAGGCTTCATAAGTGGCCGCGCAGCTGGATCGTAAATGCCACTTGGAAATAAATACTCAATAGCACGATCCACATCTTTTTGAGTAAATGTTTCTGGATCTTCACCCATCATGTTAGCTAGATGTCTCTTACCAATATTATATTCGAAGTGCTGCCTTTTCATAAAGTCATCGTGTTCCCGAGCCCTTTCCAAATAAGCTTTCATAGCTTTACTAATCTTCTTCTTTTTGCTTAATGTTTCCCAGTCTGTCCAGTTATTGGGGGCAATATCAGGGTTTGTAGTAGCAGTAGTACTGTACTTACATAAAATAAGACTGATAGGATTCTTATAGTAACCATACAATGTCTTGACTGCAGGCAAAACTTGTTTAAAGCTTACTAAGGACATTTTCATCCCACTATGAAATACGAACATGATTTAAAATAGCATTTTTTTAACAGAATCAGAAAATAACCAACAAAGTAGGAGACAGGCTGCATTAAAGTAATATGTACAAATAGAATTGACTAGAGGTGGGTAGCTATTCTAATAACTAGCCAAAAAACGGCTATTCACAAAATAGCCACGGCTATGTTATCTGTCAACACGATAATTGGCTACTGGCTAGTTAGAAAGAATGAGGAGTTTTCTTACCTGTCTAACTGTTGATAATTCGAACCAATTTGAACCTTAAGTGCACGATTTGAGAGGTATTTTGACCATAGAGCTATCATAAGAAATCCTCCTCATTACGAGAAGTTTACGTCACACACAGCGGGTAGCAGTCTAGCCGCCACAGGTCACTAGCCGCCACTAGCGGGTAGCTGGCCGGCTAGCCAAAGCCATTCTAGCCACAACTAGCCGGTAGCTGGCCGGCTAGCCAAAGCCAATCTAGCCGAGTAGCCGGTAGCTGTGTGCGTGTGCGCTTACTGCGAAACTGAGTAGTAGTGCGAGCACCGATTAAAGTTGTAACAGATAATTCTCTTCCTTGAACGAAGTACGCTATTTTGAGGTCTATTGCCGTGACTCTAAAATTCATATTGCTTTGCACTGTACGGGCGTGTCGGCTAGATCAAACGCACCCGCGCCGCTCGCCCTTGAACGCGACACGTGTAGCGATAGGGTTGTATGGATTCTGATGTTCTTAGATGGATACCTGCCTACATCTATCAATCTAACAATATCGTAGCCTACCGCGAGTCTTTCAAGACGCGCTGTCTCCGAAGATTACACTGTCATGTTCGAATGAAGATTATAAAATATAAATACAAAGACTGAATTTCAATATTTTTGAATTTATTACAATTATTTGTTTATTCATATTAGGAATAAAAAGTATATTAGCTTATTCAATGATGGATATTTATTTTCCCTACTCCGAAATCTCTGTTAAGGTTAAGATCTGTGATTATTATTGAAAATAAATAAATCGCGTGAATAATTTCAATAATATGCTATTTTTAGGAATAAAACAAACAAAAAAAGTAGATCAAAATTGAATAAAAGTAAATAGTGCCATGCGTAATTGCGTACAAGTTCTCGCATTGGCTTACGGGGCGGCCCTCTGTTAGTTGCACTGCGGGCAGTCCACCAAGCGGTAGGCACTTATCGAGCGTCCTAGAGTGAGTGAAGTAGCACTGGTGCGAGTCCCGAAAGTGTAAAATTCGAGTGCACGTCGTTATTATTATTTCGAATTTGAAACGTATTCAAACCTATTTTTTTATTTAAATTTAATTTCAATTAGTCTGTAATAAAATTGGGTTTAAATAAATCGTTTTAATCATCTGAAGCAGCGCGACATCTATGGTTTACTTGCCTACAACTAAAGACTGAGTCTATGTACTGTGAACGCTTTTAGTTCATATCCATATTATAAAGATGACGCTATTGTTGATTTTCGATGTTTTTATTAGTAATACGTATGACCTATGAGAGAAAGTCGTTTCTTTTCAAAAGAGTATACAATAAAATAAAGAGTAAATTAAAAAAAAATATCATTACATTAATCTAATCTAATAATATATATAAAATGCTTTTGTGGGTACGTAAATACGCAGTTTTCTCAATCACCACCAACCCCAATCAACTTCCCGTGGGGGTGGTAAATACCCCTTGGTCTCCAGGTGGTAGTAAGGGAGTTTGGTCGCGGTGGGTTAAAGCCACCCCCTTTGGGTGGCGAAAATGTTAAAACATATATTGCTGTCCTTTTCTAACGCATAAGGACTTCTGAAAAGATCTCAACATTTCTGGAATGGAAAGTTCCAAAATGTGTAAAACGGTTATAATCGATCTGGAATGTACTAGAAAGTTCAACAAATATCTGGAATGATCTAGAAAATTCTAGAGTGAATGCAAAGTATTATAATCGATATAGCATGTTTTGAGAAAGTTCTACAAATTTCTGGCTTCATCTAGAAAGTTCCAAAATGTCCAAAACTAATAACAGTTTTATCGAATCGAGTTAGAACGTTCTAGAAATTTCCCGAAAGATCGGGAAAATTCCAAAATGAGCGCAATTGATTATGATCGATTTAGAATGTTCAAGAAAGTTCTAGATATTTCTAGAATGACCTAGGAAGTTCCAAAATGAGTGAAATTTATTATGATCGATTTAGAATGGTCGAGAAAGTACTAAAATGAGTGCAATTTAAAATGTTAGAGAAAGTTCTATTTTTTTTGGATTGATCTGGAAAGTTCCAAAATGTGTATGAGTGTTATTATTGATCTAACTAAAAGAACCAAATCGAAATCGAAAATAGAAATCTATAATATCTGTTAAAAATGTATCCTTATATATTTTTTATACCACTAAATATGCGATGTATTTTAACCCGAGCAACGCCGGGATTCGCTGCTAGTAATATATATAAAATGCTTTTGTGGGTACGTAAATACGCAGTTTTCTCAATCACCACCAACCCCAATCAACTTCCCATTGGGGTGGTAAATACCCCTTGGTCTCCAGGTGGTAGTAAGGGAGTCTGGTCGCGTTGGGTGGAAGGGGGTGGTTGTGGGTGGCGAAAATGTTAAAACATATATTGCTGTCCTTTTCTAACGCATGAGGACTTCTGAAAAGATCTCAAAATTTCTGGAATGGAAAGTTCCAAAATGTGTAAAACGGTTATAATCGATCTGGAATGTTCTAGAAAGTTCAACAAATATCTGGAATGATCTAGAAAATTCTAGAGTGAATGCAAACTATTATAATCGATATAGCAGGTTTTGAGAAAGTTCTACAAATTTCTGGCTTCATCTAGAAAGTTCCAAAATGTCCAAAACTGTTATTATCGAGTTAGAATGTTCGAGAACGTTCTAGAAATTTCCAGAATGATCTGGAAATTTCCAAAATGAGTGCAATTTATTATGATCGATTTAGAATGATCGAGAATGTTCTAGAAATTTTCCGAATGATCTGGAAAGTTCCAAAATGAGTGCAATTGATTATGATCGATTTAGAATGTTCGAGAAATTTCTTGAATGATCTAGAAAGTTCCAAAATGAGTAAAACGGTTATAATTTATCTGGAGTGTTCTAGAAAGTTCAACAAATATCTGGAATGATCTAGAAAATTCTAGAATGAATGCAAACTATTATAATCGATATAGAATGTTTGAGAAAGTTATAAAAATTTCTGGCTTCATCTAGAAAGTTCCAAAATGTCCAAAACTGTTATTATCGAGTTAGAATGTTCGAGAACGTTCTAGAAATTTCCAGAATGATCTGGAAAGTTCCAAAATGAGTGCAATTGATTATGATCGATTTAGAATGTTCGAGAAATTTCTTGAATGATCTAGATAGTTCCAAAATGAGTAAAACGGTTATAATTGATCTGGTTTCATCTAGAAAGTTCCAAAATGTCCAAAACTGTTTGAAATTCAGTGACTTTTCGTCAGTTCAATTGTGATTGCAGTCGAGTAAAAAAAAGAACAAACTATTTGAATGTTCTGGAAAGTCTCTCAATATCGAAAATAGAAATCTATAATACGTTAAAAAATGTATCCTTATATATTTTTTATACCATTAAACATGCGATGTATTTTAACCCGAGCAACGCCGGGTTTCGCTGCTAGTTTATTATATTATCATTTAGACTAGACTTGTTGCAGCGGCGACGATCGAACTCGGATCGCAGTTGAACGTTATTCAACTAGCTAAGCCGCCGCCGCTCTAGCCAAATAGCCAAAATAGCTGACTAGCTAGTTGGCTTTTACACCACATATAGCCGGCTAACTAATCTATTGGAATTTCGGCTAGTTACCATCACTAGCTGTAATCGATTTGAGTGTGCTCCAGTGCTGCAAACCCCAACATGGAAAAAAAAAGTATATTTCTGCCAAAAATCCAGGAGACAGGGAAAAAAGAAGGAGAAATTAAAAAACTACCCTTTTTGCTTGCTTTACTTTAGAGTTGTTGTTACCCTTAGTTTAAAGTTTGGCAAACAAATCCTTTTTATTGGGGCTTATTTTTGCTAGTGTCAAGTTATAAGATCTAGACGGTGTCAGGGCTATTTTCCGACTTACATATTTTCCATATTACTAATTTATATAAATCACTTTCACATTGTCCACTCTATCAGTGTCTATAAAAAACATGTTTTAGTAAAATGGTGGTAATTGTATTAAAACTTTTCACGGATTTTTTGAGACAACTTGAAAAATCACGATTCACGTAACTATTTCTAATTTATGTCATTTCACTTCAACCAAATCAAATCAAATCAAAAAGTCATTTATTCAGTTTAGGCCCTAGTAAGGCACTCTCTCCCTACTAAGGAGTCCTAGCGCATTGTTAATTCAGATTATAATTAAATTCTCAATGTTCTGTTTTGAATACTGTGAGCGCGATAACGGGCGTTCCGAATTGTTGACAGTTCTCAGCTGTCATTAACGTGATATCTAACTCGGTACGCAAATTATTGCTGTGAGCACTGTGACAGGCCTGTCTCACTCGCATGTTTAGGTACGATTTCGCGCCAACGGTCTACCGGACAAACGCTAGTCGGTTGCAACGCGCCCGCAGCGAAAGACGAGTGTGGGTATAAATACCTACGTACTTATATAAAGTGTTTATTATTCTTATTTTAAAACTATTTTGTGTTGGTATCGTTGTTTTCATAGTACTAGATTGTTTGTTGTTGTTTCATTGTATTGTCCTAATGTCCTTTCTGACTATTAAGATCGGCAAGATCTAATAGGCCCGTTTTGATAGCATACCAGTGTGTCAAAAAGAGACGAGACCAGAAGAGACACCCTCTTATCTAAACGGGCCACTGAGACCTCAACAACTCATGTGACTTATTTTTAACCGACTTCAAAAAAAGGACTTTTTTATGCGTGTTCGCGGATAACTTCGTCGTTTATGAACCGATATTGATTTTTTTTTAGAAACTGTTTGTAGTTCCAGAATAGAGAGTGTTCCCTCTTCAAATATACAAACAAACCAATGTAACGTTTTTATAATACTAGTATTATTATACACTAATGAATATACATTAGTGTAGATTTTACTTCTACCTTTTTAGAATAACTAAGATTTAACAAACCACTATTTCAAAAATCAGTAGAATAATATTCAGAAAAATTTAACAGTTCTAATTGTTATTACTTACTCAGTATATCCTTTTTTAAATAATTCTTTAACTTTATTATTTTTTATATAACAAACTTGAAGATTATTAATAACAAACGTTGTGAATTTCGGCTGACGGCCCTGGACTAGGTAGTCGTGCCGTTTCTTGTCCCGTCGTCAGTTATTCCAGATTTTATATGCATGTATGTTACTAAAACCCTTCCCCAAAATAGTTGGTATTTAGTTTCGTAGACAGAATACACATTCAGTATACAAAGTATTAGTATAGGCCTAAAACTTAGATTAAAATATGCAGACATTTAAAAATAACTTTCTGCTCTAATACTAGTTAGCTAGGATATTTAAAATGTCATTATTCACGAAAGGAGGATAGTAATAGGTACATACATAACCGATAAGGAAATATTGAAAATTCATAATACGTCATTAGACAACCCTACCGTAAGACGTGCCGCGTCATACAGGATAGAGATATACGATAGAAAGAGAGGGAAGTTGTAGGTGAATATAATTTTAGGCGCGCAGCGCTGCGCGAGCTGGATTGCGCCTTATTACGTCGTTCCAAAAGTCGCTTTTTATTTAAATGTCGTTTTCGAAGTGGGTTTTCTGTACGTAGTACTATTGAATATTCTGTGACTGTGAGCGATATTATTCAATTCTGAATGTGACCTATATTAAAGTGATATTATAAATAAAATGTATGCGACTGAAGGACTTAGTTTCCATGGTCATGAACAAATTAACAAAAAAAAAACTTTGTCTATGATTGAACGATAAACTGAACGAAAAACGGGACGGCGTGCGTTTAGGACAAAAATTTTACGTTTCCACTGCTTTGAACTTAGCTAATACTGTAAAATTGTAGACTAAAGAAGTGATTAATCAAAGGTACGTAAAAACTTGAAGAAATAACTTGTAGTTTACAAGTTCATCATGCGGCACGCACGATAGCTTTTTGATGAGTCGTCTTGACTGACTTTACCTCTGTCTGTCATCTAATCTTGTACTTCCGCCGCCGAGAAGGTTCACTGTTTTATTGAAAGTTTTTCTTCAAACCGGCTATTAAATCGTTATTAAACAGTAATACATTGCCTAATTCATTGTTAACTTACAAGCTTAACGCAGCTTGTCTAATTATTAGCGTCACGGATATGCCACGACCTATTTTTAGAACGGCTTTCTTTTTTGTAAGTCGCATTGCTGTCGGTTAATAGCCGGTATCTCAGCATTCTATATAAAATTTTAGGAATTACGTGGTTTTGTCAAGATGGCAGTAAATGTCTACTCTACTAATGTGACTGCTGAGAATCTGTCGCGGCATGATATGCTGGCGTGGGTAAACGACTGCCTGCAGTCCAACTTTGCCAAAATTGAAGAACTATGCACAGGCGCCGCCTACTGCCAGTTCATGGACATGCTGTTCCCAGGCAGTGTCCCTATTAAGAGGATCAAATTTAAAACAAATCTTGAACATGAATACATACAGAACTTCAAAATACTACAAGCTGCTTTCAAAAAAATGGGTGTTGACAAGGTACTAAAATTATTGTTATTGAAATAAGGTACATAGGTACTCTGTTTATATTTTAAACACACAATTTAGTGTTGTTTGGTTGCCAATTCATAGAAGTTGTGAGTTTTAGTATTTGCAGCCTTGAAAAATACAAACTAATTAGAACAAAAAATATTTAGAGTTAGTACATCAATGACTGCTTGTAAGGAACACTGTCCAAGTCTTTTGCATTCATTTTTTTTCTATTCATCAAGTCACATACCTGCAGCAGATTTGGTCATTTTTTCTAAATAGGGCGCTGATATGAAACTTAAAATATATGAATTGTTTATTAACCTGTAAAGTCGCGTAAGGACCGATCGGTCCGCGCGTGTTTCTATTCCGTTGTGTCGCGTAAGGACCGATCGGTCCGCGGTAATGGCGGCTCGAATTTCACTTAATTGCTTTTTTTTGTAAACACGTTATCGTTGGGTATCGTACTCAAGTGTTCAAGTGTTTGGTATGTGAATAGAGAGAATTAAATGACGCAACCGTTTGTAGAGCGCATTATGTTACTACCAGTACAAAAAAAATGAAATTTCGTCAATTTATTGTGGTCAACGGCTAAATTGGGCTGAATGAGTTTTCTCGCTCCGAGGCTCACCGAAAATTAAAGTGTAAGTGTGATAAACTTACGTATTTCCTATAAAAGGTGAGTGATTTGTATAGAATATTAGTTTATCTAACCGGTTTAGTAATAATTTATATAATTACTCAAGTGTGTAATTAGGATTCCTTGAATCTAAACACTCGAAGTACTCACGTGTTTATAATCAAGAAATTTTATTTCACACATCAGGACTTATATAAATCATTATTAAAACGGTTAGATAAACTAATAATCTACACAAATCGCCCACCTTTTACAGGCAATCCGTTAAATATCACTATTCACACTTCCTTTTGTTTTGAGTCGCGGCGCGAGATTCAAATTCACGTAATGCAACGGCTTTTATCAACAAATATTTTTTTGAACCTTATGCCTATAATATTATGAGATAATAGTTAGGGACTTATAAAAGCTAATACAATCAATAATGGTTAGAAATTAATTTACTATGTGTGTGTACCATGACCTGAAAGTGGAGGTCTATTTTTAGATATCGACACACTAATCTACCTTGTTTTTTTTTTTATCATTGTTTATTATTTAAAACTTGTAACATTCGTCGAGTTTGACACATTATCTTTCGAATAGAGAGGCAAAACCGACCCTAAAGTGATTAAGATAAGAGAACAATGGACCGACAAAAAAAAATTGGTTTGTTTACATTTGTGTTCACGATGTTTACTTAGCATCGTATTTCTCTTTTTTGCTTACTTGGGACTAGTAAAACAAATGTATTAATTAGATAGAACGTTTATTCGTGTTGATATAAAGGTGTATAACATGTGGACAGAGTTATTCATCTTGAAGTGCAAACACGAAATGTTTATGAAGAGCCGTTTTTTTACAGTTGTCATTTTTTCCAGGTTTCTTATTGGAATCTTGTTATACTTCATTCCAATTCCAATAAGATTCCAATAAGAAAATGTATTCAGGATGACGCTATAAGTTACTGTTTCTTGATTAATACTGTAAAAACCCAGATATTTATGATTTATCGACCATGGGCCGCGCGCCATTTCGCAAATTTGCAAATTCCGCGAAATTATGCGAACCCCGCGCGACTCTAAAAAAGCTGTCAATTTAGCAAATTCGCGACTCAGCAGGTTAACATAGATGGATAAACTTACATGTATAGTTTTCATACACAACTATGAATGTATACCACTATGATCTAATTTTGTAGGTAATACCAGTGGACAAGCTGATAAAGGGGAGATTTCAAGATAACTTTGAGTTTTTACAGTGGTTTAAAAAGTTTTTTGATGCTAACTATGATGGGCGTGAGTATGACGCTTTTGACGCCCGTGGGGGCTTCACAATCGGTTCCGGGGCCTGTGAGTCTGGTGTGCCATTGTGCGGAGGAGCCCCATCACTTCCGCAACCCCAGCGTGCTCGACGCCCCGTGCCCACTGCCATACAGCACTCTGGCAGTATGCATCTGACGAACCACATAATGCACGACACCTACTCACCACATTTAGAAATGGCGACTAGAAACGGCTAACATTAAAATTACAATAACTCATCTAACTGCAAGTTGTCAGTCATGTAGTATAACTTCATTTCTCAGTGTGGTGCTAACAGTACGCAATAATCTCCCTGCAGGTAGCCAGCACACTTTGTAGCATACATACTTACTTTTTATTTTATCTTTTCACATTTTTCTTTTGTAGATAGTAGGCATTGACAAACTGGTGAAGGGTCGTTTCCAAGATAACTTTGAGTTCTTGCAATGGTTCAAGAAGTTCTTTGATGCCAACTATGGAGGCACAGAGTATGACGCGGTGGCGCAACGCGAGGGCCTCCCCATGGGGCACGGAGGCTCGTCCGCCCCTCGGGGCGCCGCCGCCGCCGCACCCCGGAGGACGCCGGCGCCCGTCGCCAAAGTCGCTGCTAGACCCCAATCCAGTACTATTTTGTTTTCTTTATAATTGATTGATATTTCTGTAATTCTAAATTATATTATGCTTGATATTGTTTTGCAACAGGAAAATATGCTTTAATTTATTTGCAATAACAAATAATATTTGTCTGTTATTAGAATGACCTATAGAACTTGTAATTTAAATTTTACAAGTTCTGGTTATAAATTTAATTTCTTTTACTTGTTATATTAATATTCCATAAACTGCACCTGCACATTTATGTATTTTGTAAATACATATTTACACAGCTTGTTACTTATCAATATCTTTTAGTTGTCATTTATGTATCATTCATTGATGAATCATTATTAGTATGTCCAAATTATTTTGAAAATTTATTGAAATAATTAGATGTAACATTAGTATATGTATTATATTTTTTATTGCTATAATAATGTACATACAATATGTACTACACTAACACTAATCTGTTAGTTTGCTTTGATAGAAATTCAGATGTTATAATGGTGTTTTTTCTTCAACAGTTGCAACAGTAGGGAAGACCAATAGCACAGTAAGGTCTCCACCAGTAAATTTAGCAAGATTAAATCAAAATGCAAAAGGAGACTCAAAAATTCTTGATGAACTTAACCATCAGGTATAAAAACATTGGAGTTTAATATACCTACTTGTTTATAACTAATAACTAGTTACCAAAATTTACATAAAAATATGCAATCCATTTTTTTCTTAGGTAAATGATTTGAAAGCAACAGTTGATGGCCTTGAAAAGGAAAGGGACTTCTACTTTGGCAAGCTTAGAGATATAGAAGTTATCTGTCAAGAAATGGAAGAACAACAGAATGCTCCAATTGTCCAGAAGATCTTGGATATTTTATACGCCACTGAGGTATGTGTATGTACAAAAACAGTATATTTATCATTTGATTATACATTTCTTATTATACCTGCTCTTAATCAGGTTAGATTGGCTGTTGGTTTTTTTTATATATCACTTAGGTGGCAAAAAAGCATACGGCCCGCGATTTTGATTTTGGATTTATTACGCCAATTTTGCTATCTCATTTCGTACCAGCTGTTCCCGCGATAAAAAGTAGCTTTTCCATACCATAGGCTATCTGCATGCCAAATTTCATGATGATTGGTTGACTAGTTAAGGTGTGAAAGCATAACAAACAAATAACACATTCACATTTATAATATTAGTATGGATTTATAACAGAGAGGGTGGAGATTACTGTCAATAACAAGGGTTTAAAACATATTCCTAGAAAAACTCCATCCCTAGATTCTAAGTGGAACTGGCAGTTTTCTTTGAATTCTGTTCAATATTATCTGTGATACCTTATCAGATAATCAGACAGACTGACTGACTCATATTACTAGTAAGGATGTTATGTCACTACCCGAACATTAAATTACATTTTGTGAAATCCCTTAGGTAGTTTACCTATCTTCCTTCCACACACATAGGGAAAAACGAACAGGAAAAAATAACAATAATAATGTTTACATATTTCCCACAATTTTATTAAAATCCAGCACAATACCTGCATAGAACAAAATTGTATCTCAGTGGCTTCCGCTCATTGGGCTTTCGTGTTTTTGGAAATGTTATGGCGAGGTAGAAGCTGTTATAGTCTTTTTTTTTACTAAAGTTAGTTCTTTTGTACTACAAGGTCGATATTTTTATCCTAGTATCTTATAGTTATTATAGTGTGTGTGTTATATTTTAACCCCCACTAATCGATTACATCAAGAGGAAAATGAAAAGATCTATAAATAGACATATTGAAACCAAAATTTAAAAATATGTAACGCGGTTATGAAACAATCCACTGTCATCCCTGTTGGATGGCGCGTGTTGGATCTCATCTTATTGGCGCAGCCAATTGGATCGGTCAAAAGAATATGTCAGTTATGTTCCGAAAGTTTCGCTTCTATTGGGTGTCCCACGATAGCTCACTAATATTTCACATGACATTCCTGCGGTAGAGGAGTGTTGCTAATGGGGCTATCATATGACGTATCAGAACTATCCCGTTAGGTACCGATCCCCCAGAAAGAGTTCCGCGTTCATTGTAATCTATGCAGCGCCTTTGATTATTGCACACAGAGAACTCGGAGTTCAAGAGAACGCCAGTCTGTCGGAGTTCTATTATCTAAAGCTGGCAGTTGAGGTGACACGTTTTAGCTATCACTATCTTATTTACTGAGCGACACAAAGCAGAAAGAACAATGGGCATCCTATGAGCGGCCACTAATGAAACTTAAGTAAAGCCAATGAGACAAGATAAAGAATGTAAACAAACTTTTGCTTGCTGTATACAGCAAGTACCTTTTGGTATGGGATACTAATTACATTTAATGCAACTACCTTGCAATTTCATAATATCTCCAATTATTTCTTAAATCTTCAATACTCTATAACTTTTTTTATGTAAATACACCACAGTCAGTAGTACCCAATTAATATGGCTTACCGATGTACCTGCGCAGAAGATACATTTTCAAAGTGCGGGAAACGGTATTGGCCGACAGCTGCCGTCTTGTTAGCGCGCGCCCTGCGGAGGGGCGTGACTTACGAGTGAGACGGAACTAACAGCTGCAGTGTATTATGAACCTTATAGTAGTGATTTAAGGTTGATTGTAAGTTTTAAGCATTCTTTCGTTAATCTTCGGGCAGGCATCTCTCACTCCATGTACTTGCGCGCGCTAATTGCCTACCGGCCGCCGGACCGTCGTATGTCCATTTCTCGGTTGGTTGCCGAAAGCCGCGTGCCGCGTTTGTACGCATTATATCTCGATCGAACTGTTGTTGTTCATTCTATGAAAGGTTCTAAGTACCTTTCGGTTCCTTTTATAATTATGTAAAAGATCTAGAGGCCACGTTTATTGTAAACTATGAACAAAATATGAGTCAGAATCCCGGTTGCACGATATTTGAACTATAAAATATACCATTTAACTTCCCTTATACGCACGGCTACAGATCAAGCTATACATTTCCAATATAAGCTGTATTAATCTACATATAGGTACTATAGATTCAGTCTGTGGGTACTATATAAATATAATAAAGCGGAAGAGTTTTTTTTTGTGTTTAAACAGTCGGATTAAAAAAAATATTTTTGTATATAATAGCCAGATATAGGCTACTATAAATACGTACTGAGATCTTTATCGACAGAGGCATCCCTGGCAATCCACGCTAACCACGCGGCGGCGAGTAGCTACAAAGCAAAACTAAATTTACGCTCGCATTTTCGTTCGCAGCGTCTAGCGACTCAAAAGAGTAGGCTATTATAGTAGTAGGTATTTTAAATCTTGTATGGAATGATTTATCTGTTACGTAGTAACTATTTAGTAATCTGTGCTTCGGGCCCATACTTTCTTTTCTGTGCGAACGAAGATTCACGACGCGCCATATAAGTTGGGTAATACTGTAATAAGCTTTCATATTTTTGTTAATACAGGGTGTATTTCGCATGGTAACGCAAAGGCTACACCTAATGCTACTAATCAAATTGTGAAAGTCATTCACCTCGCTAATGGTCGGTTATAGAAATTGTCATTTTCGAGCGCGCAATGTATTGTGAACACCGCGATTTAAACGCGGGATAACGTTGTGCCTAAGTAGTATGTCGCTGACTGCTGGCGAATATCGCCATAAGACACCGTTTCTAGTTTTATTTACATTGCAACTTTTTTTTTTTTTTTTTTTTTTTTTTATACTACTTAGGTAGCAAACAAGCATACGGCCCGCCTGATGGTAAGCGGTTACCGTAGCCTATGGACGCTTGCAACACCAGGGGAGTCACTTGCGCGTTGCCGACCCTGCAGAAATCTCTTCACACCCTTTTTGAAGAACCCCATGTTGTAGTCCATTGGGAAAACCACGGCAGGGAGCTCATTCCACAATCTGAGCGTCCGCGGAAGGAAGCTCCTTTGAGACCGCACAGTTCGAAACAATTCTGGTTTCAATGTGTGGGGATGGACTCCCTGTCGATGGCGAGAGTTGCGATGGTGGAAGGTAGCCGTGGGCATCATCTTAAACAATTCTTCAGAACACTGTCCGTTGTACAAGCGGTAGAACACACATAAGGAGGCAAAGTCTCTCCTCAGACTGAGCGGCTCTAAGCCGCTTGTGAGCTCGGGATCGTCCACTATTCTAGCGGCACGTCGCTGAACCGAGTCTAGAGGCCCAAGCTGGTATCCAGGTGCCCCCGCCCACAGATGACAACAGTACTCCATATGAGGCCGGACTTGCGACTTATAAAGTTGCAGTCTTTGCCCCGATGTGAAGTACTGCTTCGCTTTGTTGAGCACTCCGAGCTTTTTGGATGCCAGCTTAACCTTGTCTTCTAAGTGACTACGGAACAAAACGTCGCTAGTAATGTCAACGCCAAGGATCCCGATGCTTTTAGTGATGTTCAAGGACGCGTTCTGGAATTGTGGAGCCACAGCAAATGGGGTTTTCTTAGCGGTGAACGCGCAGGCTTGAGTCTTGGTGGGGTTGAAATGGACTAGGTTTAGTCGACCCCAATCGGAGACACGAGTTAGTGTACTCTCGATTTCAGACAACAGCCGTTCGCGGCTTTCCTCCACCTCGGAACGAGGGATATTAGCTCGGCCCGTGTAATGAGCGTCCCCTGTACTGTCGTCTGCATAACAATGAATGCCGTCAATAGACAGCATATCATTGATATGCAGCAGGAACAGTGTTGGGGACAGCACAGGCCCTTGCGGGACGCCGGCATTTATGTCCATGCTATCGGAGCAGCTACCGTCAACGACGGCTCTTATGCATCTGCTGGACAGAAAGCTGGCGACCCATTTGCATAGTCCCTCGGGAAGCCCGTATGCTGGTAACTTCGCTAGAAGACCTCGGTGCCAGACCCGATCGAACGCCTTCGCCACATCTAGGCTCACTGCCAATGCCTCACCTTGACTCTCGATGGCGAGTGACCAACGGTTTGTGAGATACACTAGAAGGTCGCCAGCCGAGCGACTGTGGCGGAAGCCATATTGTCGGTCGCTCAACAAATCGTGATCCTCTAGGTATCTCAAGAGTTGCGTGTTGATCACTCGCTCCATGACTTTGGAGAGAAGGGAGGTGATGGCGATAGGCCTGTAATTCGATGGGTCCGATCTATCACCCTTCTTGGGCACTGGGTGCACGTGGGCAGTCTTCCACGAAGACGGGACTTTCATTTTGGTGAAGGAAAGCGCAAAAAGACGCGTCAGTACAGGACACAATTCAGGAGCACACCGCTTCAGAACCACTGCCGGTATGCCGTCTGGCCCACTCGACTTATGGACGTCCAGAGAAAGCAATTCCCGCCGGACCTCCCGTTGGGTAATGCTTATCTCCGGCATAGAGATGTCACACCGCGGGATGGTAGGCGGTGTGGCGCCCCCGTCATCCAAAGTCGAGTTGGAGGCAAAGAGAGAGCCCAAAAGATCAGCTTTCTCCTTTGCACTATGGGCCAAGTGTCCGTCCGGCTTACGGAGTGGTGGCAAGGACGACTGACAGAAGTTGCCTTCAGCAGCTTTGGCAAGAGACCAGAAAGCTCGACTTCCAGAGGGAAGGCTAGTCAGCCTCTCACCAAACCTGCCGACGAAATCGAACTTTGCCCTGGCAATCATTCGCTTACTGAACCTCGAGGCAGCGTTAAATATGCGTTTCGCATCAGAGATGTTAGGGTCCTGATTAGTTCGGGCCGTGGTCCAAGCCTCATACAAGGTCTGCTTATTTTGTCTAGCATCCTTGCAGGGCCTATTAAACCACGGTCGTTTCTTCACCCCTGCAGCCACTAGCGGGTTTGGGATATAACACTCCATTCCCGCCAGTATCGCCTCAGCAACGGCAGCTGCACAGGTGTCAGGATCATCTGATGCGAAGCATAGCTGTCTCCACGGGTACGATGCGTAGAAATCTCGCAATCCATCCCAATCTGCCGACTTGTAGTGCCATACACGTCGCCATCCGGGAGACCGGGGCGAGTCAGGTCGAGCGCATGGCACTTGCGTCCGGACGAGACAGTGGTCTGATGAGCCAAGTGGCGCATCCACTGTCACTGTATAGTTGTCCGGTCGCGTAGTCAGCAGAAGGTCCAGTAAGGAGCTAGTATGGCTCTCAATATCTGGGATTCTCGTAGGAGAAAGAACCAGTTGTGAGAAGCCATAGGCCAGGGCAAAGTCGTGAGCAGTCCTCCCCGCGAAATCAGTGGTCCGAGAACTAAGCCACTCAACGTGGTGAGCGTTGAAGTCTCCTAGTATCACTAACTCCGCAGAGGGGTACTGCTCCAGTACTTTGTCCGTCGTCAGTTGCAGGTGCTCAAATAACCGTTTTGTGTCCACGTCACCGCTATGGGACCTGTAAAGGCACGCGTAAACTTTGGTGTGGCCACCGTGATCTACGCGGTAACTACTTTTAGTGAAAGTAATGAATTAATAACTTATTTATTTTAAATCTCTTTGGGTTAGGTAAGAATAACGATTATGAACAGTCTAAAGTAAAAAAACTCAAAAAAAAAATTTTTTAAATTTGGGAAAAACCGACGAAAAATTCCAACATGGGGGGTCCAGAATCATGTCCTGGACGCATGGTATCCGTTTGTGCGGCGATGTCCCTTACACGCTGTATATTATTGCCTAATAGAAAACATAGAAATTATTGCTGGCTGCCAATGGGAAAAGCTCCATACAAATTTTCCCATTTACCTTTAGAACTCTTAGACTGCTCGCTCGCTGTGTGTACAGTAGTGAACGCGGAACTCGACACGCGGAACTCAACTATTTTCTATGGGATCGGCACCTTATACATTTTTAGTTCTCTTTTGTCATTTGAAGTAATGATAACACTCGTATCGCTTCACTACCGCAGGAACCTACTGAGTTATGTGCTATGCATATAGTTGAATATTAAAACGTTGATGATAAAGTTTATCAATATTTCAGGACGGATTCGCGCCTCCAGAAGAATTAGACGGCGACAACCCCCACCCGCCCGAAGAGGACGAGTATTGAAACAGAAGTTAACATCTACGCGTATCATAGTGCTCTTTGTATATTATATCAACTCGAAATTATATCGCTTCACAATCATTGACAGTATCGAGTGCTTAGTATTTCACAGCCAATGAGTCGTACGTAACTGAATCATGTAGGTTAAATTGATGTGGAGGGAAACAGTGGCCCAAGAATAGCTTGATGTTATGTGATCTGAATTGTTTAACATTTTGTATTTCATGGGGACTTTTAGCGGCTGCGCTAATGAGAGCGATTTGCTCTTGCTACGTTTTCTTCAAACCGATAACAATTCTAAATAACCACTAGTGTATGTCATAGCCGTCAATACATACTGAAACTATGTTGAAAATATGTTTAAACCGGTTCCAGTGTCCTCTGCGACGCTAATATGTACAATTACATGCTTTTAGCTTTTTTAAATTACCATAAAGTCTTTTGTTTTCACGAAACAGCAATTTATCATATATTGCTGTTTCAAGTCAACATCCCCCTTTGAGTTGCGGTTAAAAAATAACAATTGATTTATATTGTTATAAAAGTCCGCGCGGACCTTAGACGAGACATTTGGTATCTGCTATAATACGTCTCAAGTCGGTAAAAAATGTGTCTACGTTAGCGCAGCGCCTTAAATGTGTTTGAATATCTAGCTCCGTTGGTATTAAACTGAGGGGTTCCATTCAGAGATTTCCATGATATCAAAATATAGTATTTTTATTAACCAATTTAAATTTTAACAATATGCTTCTATAGAGAAGAACTTTAATCTACTAATTGATTTTATTGATAATCTTTTAATTAGAGATATGTTTAGGCTATTTTGATATAATTTTAAATATTTTCATTAAACATTATCACATATTCATCTAGCAAGAATGAGTGGAAGGTGAAGTTGTTGTTAAAGGAAGATCCATACATCACAATATTTGCATAACACATCTATGGCTGTGTCATATCTAAGTACATTCCTTTAATTGGGAGCATGATTCCTCGACTGAATATTTTTCTAATCTTGTTTCCATAGCTTAGATTGTCTCGAACCCATTTTATTAAATTGTATCTATGGATGAGTAGGAAGAGCTGCGGATTGCAATGTGGGGTTAAGATACTTGGCCCCAGATTCACGTGATTTTGCATTCGACTTCCATTGGAAAACATGATGGGTTACTTATCCAAATTAATAAGAGATTGAATTTCATATAATTTACCGTGTTTTGATGAATGGCGAACGCGACATTGAGGCCGAAAATTCGTCAATCGAGCCCGTTTGCGATTATCGACATTTATTTTTGGGCCACTGGTGCCTAAATAATCATGCATTTAATAGGTTGTTAAATTTATTGAAAGAGATTTACTGTTGATAATTGTTTAATTCTGTTAAGATGTCGCAGTAAGCTGAGATTAATATTCTTTTTGGTTTTAAATTAAAATTAGTACCTATTGTCATGTGTAAAATGTAAAAGTAACGAATGAGATCTGAAAGTACGTTCTATTTATCAATGTTATGATGGCATGGATTATCGTCATCGAAGTTAGCAGATAACGGTTACATGTAGTGTGTGATATTTACATGACCATGATTTAGGTTAATTAAATACAAGACTTGACATTTTTTTGCACTATTATTATAACTAACTATAGGAAGTATATAATCCAAAATATTTTTATTTAGTAGAGCATATTTTTAGACGCGCGAAACAATTAACGACTTGTTGGCGGAAAGAGATGTAATTCACTGGTTGAGATGAATAGATAATTAATTTATTTACTTTAGCATTCATAAATTGCCTTAACAGCAGATATTAATTGCCTCTGAGTTTCAGATTGTGAATGTCTTATCGAATAAAATAATAACTTTATTAACATTGTGTTTTCATTTCATAATCATTGTAATTTGTTATCCAACGTTATAAATTATTCCCATTACTATACATTACCTTGATCAGACCAATATCGCTTTAACGGCACATAATAACTAGCGATTGAGACATTCCAACCGAACCGCATAAGTTTGTTCTTTGTTTTATTGGCTTGCGTTTGACCTTTGACTGACCCCATGAGGAGTTATGACGAGGCTGCAGCACGTGTTTACCCAGAAAAAGCCTATTCACTCTGGCCTTGAATACATCTAGGTTATAGGTGTCGGGAAACAGACCCCGGAAGAGAGTACTCCTTTGCTGTTCGTATTAGAAACGATGAAGCGAAGAAGGTAAGGTTATATTTTTTGTGGTCTAACGATTCATAAAGGACTACCTTCTAGTTTTAATCTATGTACGGCTAATGGTTTCCGAGTAAAATGGATGTGACATACCTATAACAGGTGGAGATTTCGAGATGGCATATTTTAACCACAAATAAACTTCGCATCCAACTTAATATTATAAAAATGCGAATGCGAAAACACTCGAATACAACAGTTTGATACGCTTTCACGCCTTAACCGCTGAACCGAACGCGATGAAATTTGGCACGCAGATAGCATATAGTATGAAGAAAGATATGGGCTACTTTTTAATCTGGAACCGCGGGGGACAGCTAGTTTATAATATCAGTAAAATTAGCTGTTCACTACGGCTTCCTGATAACGGTGATGATGATGATGAATCCGGAAACCATGTCCTTCTCCACTAATTGAACTATCTCCCTGCCAAATTTCATCTAAATCCGTCCAGTGGTTAAGCCGTGAAAAGGCTACAAACAGACTGACAAAATATCCAGAGTTGCGCGGTCTTGCATCGTGATTCGTGACGTCTTTGTTGATGGATTTTAATAATTTAAATAACATTATGCTCAGAAATTTTATGTGCTTCCTCTGTGGTAGGTAATCAAAAAGTTAACTTTTGGTTATGTGAATGATCCTCATTTAGGCGGACAAAAATAATTGACTAATGAAGTTGATTTGTGAAGTAGGGATTTAACATAATATGATACTTCGTGGCTACCTAAGCACGAATAACGCCATTAGCATTAGGTACTGACACCTTTCGGGAAGGGAATAATGGTTTGAATTAAGTACTTAAATTTAAAATTCACAATAATAAAAAAAATATACAAATAATGTAAGTAATTTACTGTGGGTGGACATTTCAATTCAAATTGTCATCGTGGGCGATTTCGACACCGATATCACTATCAACATCAGTCCTCATTGACGTATCTTGCAAGAATAGGTTGGCGATAGGAATGCCCAAATGCCACTGGCATTCCTATCCGCCATTTTGATTTTATCTCAAAAAGGCGTCCACGGATAAGTAACTTTTATAAAAATCGTTACGGTAGGTTCTAATTTAGCTGACATACAATCATGAAATATCTGTGACAAAACCTCGTAAAGTGTCACGTTTCAAACATATGTATAAACCATCCCAACCAGCAAAACCAAGTCATAAATTAGACACTATGACGTTTTCGTCTAGACCACAGACAAGACTAAATGCATTATCGATTACTCCTAAAATGGTTTTCAAAAGCTCTACAAGACCCGATTTGGGCACAAAATCTAAGATTAAGAATCCTAAATTTATTCCATAGGTCCATTACATTATTGAAATAGTAGGTAAAACCTTTGGTTATAACAGGTGGAGATTTCGAGATGGCATTATAGAAACCTATGTTGGGTTAGTCATGCAGAACAACTTTTACTAAGGGACCAATAGTGAATTCTCAATTATTATTTTTTACTTTTCTTACAAAGAAAAGTTTTTTTTTTTGAGAATTCAGTGTTGGCCCCATATTAAAAGTTGTTCTGCATGACTAACCCAACATAGGTTTCTATAATGCCATCTCGAAATCTCCACCTGTTATAACCAAAGGTTTTACCTACTATTTCAATAATGTGATGGACCCTAAATATTATCAAAATGGTTTCATATACCTACTAAATAAAAAAATAGTAAATATTTAAGTGTCAATAAAGCATAGTTACAGATTTTAAGTCTTGAAATGGTCTTGGTTTAGTAAGTATCTAAAAAGCATTATTTTCGTAAATATTAAAAGTACCAAAAAAGCAAGGTAAGTTTTTCGACTATGTTTATAGATAGTCGAAAAACTTACCTTCGTTTGAGTAGGGTCATTGCGCTGGTTTTCGTCCAATTATCGGAGTTGCCAGCTTTGTGATCCGAAATGAATATCTTGAAGTACCCTTACTTAAATGTATTATATTTTTTGTGTGTGCTTAATTAGTCTTCTTTAGGTTAATGTTAAGAGAAAATAAATCATTTTCACATCTCATTTTATAAAAAAATATTTTATCAAAAGTAGGGTTTTTGCTAGTTTTCGTCCAAAAAAATTGGTTTTCGTCCTAGTGTGAGCTAGATTTCGACCACTATGTAGAAAAAGGAGTGCAGGTGAATTATCAAGTTAAAAAGCAATTATAATATACTTTTATTTAATCAACAACGTAATATATCTACTATTTAATAGCCTTATTGTCATTTTTCTCTTTTTATTTCTTTTATTAGCTATAATTAAAGAAAATAAATCAATCATGCGTATTACAATGACAATCACAGCACAAGCACAGCAACTCAATAGTGGAACAACGTATCGTAGCCGTGTTTGAAGTCTTAGATGAACATTAATCATGCATGGTTTTCAGGGTCTGATGATGGAGTAGGAGTATAGGCACTGGAACTCCATAGTGGAGCAACGTATCCTGACCGTGTTTGGGGTCGTTGGAATTGTATGGTGATTTTTGACCATATATGGTTTTTAGGGTCTGATGATGGAGTAGGAGGGTAGGAACTGGGACTCTATAGCGTAGCAACTAGGGAATGCAAAACCGTGGCAAAATGAAAACCGGTTTTTTTTTCGGTTATGAGACGTCAAAACCGGTTAACCGGTTTTAAACCGGTTTTTTTAATGTTCGCTCGTTTTTTTTTCACGTTATTTCTATAGCTCGAATTAAACATACTAACCGTGCCTAATATGTAGGGATGGGCAGGGAAGGAAAAAAAAATGGGAAGAAATGAAAAATACTGGAAAGAATGGAAAAATACGGGTAAATTCCCGAACGGCGGGAAAATACTCAAGAGGCTTTTTGTACCTAAAAAAATTTTTTAGATGCTTTTGAATGTTTTTTTTTTATCATAGTCGCTGTTGTATGTACCTACATTACCTACGCGCGGACCCCCGCGGACCTTGCGCGGACTGGACCGAGTATCACACTTCCCGACTTCGAGTCGGACGAGTATGTACTACCACGGCGTGCGCGCCGCCTGTCCACAAGAACCCAAAAACGTCACTTTTTTAAAAACAATGCACTCCTTCATCTCAAAAAAAAAGATTTTTTATTGTATGATATATGTGTATCACCGTGGTATGACCCTAATAGAAATCTTGTTAAATGTTATTCAAACGATTTTGTTAAGTTGTCTCTCACTATAAACGCAAAATCTAGTAACTGTGACCATTTGAGTATTTTCCCAGCCAATGGGAAAACTCCCGGGTTTTTTCCCACCAAATTGGAAATTTACTCGAAGTTGGGTTTATTCCCGGGAACAAACCCAACCGTACTAATATGTTAACAAACAGGAATTATAGTCAGTTAAAGTTGATGAAGTGAGTATATCAAAAATCAAATCAAAATCAAAATCAAAAAGTCATTTATTCAGTTTAGGCCCTAGTAAGACACTTATGAATGTTAAATTGGTACATACAGTTGAATTTACCACCGGTTCGGAATACACTTATACTGAGAAGACTCCGGCAAGAAACTCAGCAAGGTTTTTAGGTATAAAAGAAACATCACCATCTGCCTGCCCTGTTTCCAATCATTTGGGATCGGCGCAATATGTACGTTTCTTCCATTCGTCCCTTCTATCCATTATCATCTTTCATACAATTCATCCATCTCTTTTTCATCAAATTGATGGAAATAATAGTTTATTTAACTCTGATTCGTCTTCATCAGAGACTCGTTTATATAGACTACACGGTTCGTAGCTTTTAATTTTATTTTATACGAATGAAATCATAAAAAAATATCACGTTTGCTTGGTTTTTAATTCCTATGAGATATGATGACTTTATGTTAGAAAATAGATCAGTAATTAAGAAGTACTTATTTAAATTCAAATTCAAATTCAAAAAGCATTTATTCAATTTAGGCTCTGATAAGGCACTTATGAACGTTAACAAATGGCTCTATGCAACACATTTATACACATTTATTAAATTATGTTTCGTACGTTATAATAATCATTTCACACGTAATATTATGAACATGGCTTATTATAGCGGCACAGCAACTTGCGTGTACACAAAAACGTGATTATTACTATACGAATGTTGTCCTTAGATAAAAAAAAAACATTACCCAGTCTTTGTTGTCGTGCAGATGGGTAAAAAATAACACCAATCAATCAGCTTGCTGTCTGGCAGATACATAAGAGCCTTCTTTGACAGTAGTTGCTCCGATAGCATGACATTAATGCTGGCGTCTGAATTATCCCCAACACTATTTCTCCAGCATATCAATGAAATACTCTCTATTGCCAGCATTAATTGCTATGCAGATGAAATTACAGGGGACGCTCATTACACGAGCCGTGCAAATATCCCTCGTTCTATATTGGAGAAAAGGCGCGAAGGACTTACGTCTTAAATCAAGAGTACACAAACTAGTGACTCCGATTGGGGTCGACTAAACCTAGTCTATTTCAACCCCAGTAAGTCACACACAAGCCTGCGCATTCACCGTTGAGAAAAGTCTATTTGCTGTGGCTCTTCATTTCTAGAACATGTCCCTCAACATCACGAAAAGCATTGGGATCCTTTGCATTAATATTTATAGCGAGATGTTCTGTTCCAAAGTCATTTACAAGGTATCCAAAAACTCGGTGTGATTAATAGAGCGAAGCAGTACTTCTTATCGAGACAAATACAGCAACTATCGGAAGTCGGATAGTCGGAAGTCTGGCCCAAATGGAGTATTTCTGTCTTCAGTGGGCACCTGGATACCAGCTTGGGTATTTAAACTCAGTTCAGCGACGTGCCGGTAGAATTGTCGGCGATTCCGAGCTCACAAGTGTTTTAAAGCCCCTTAGTCTGAGGAGACACTGCCTTATGTGTGTTCTACCACTTTTCCAACGGGCAGTAGTCTGAAGAATTGTTTGACCTGATGCCCAGTTACCTTCTACCATCGTAGTCACAGACGGGGAGTCCATCCACACACATTGGAACCAAAATGGTCTCGTACTGTGCGGTTTCAAAGAAGCTTCCTATCGTGGACGCTCAGACTGTGGAATAAGCTCCCCGCTTCAAAAAGGTTGAGGGATAGCAACGTGCGAGTGATAACCGTTATGTTGCTAGTGCAAGCGTCCACAGGCTACGGTAACTGGTTATCATCAGGCGGGCCGTACGCTAGTTTGCTGCATAAGTATTGTAAAAAAAGGTACCAGCTCAACACACTACACATCAGCACACTTCAGTTCATCACAAAAATACTCACTGCATTGCACTCAGTTTACAAAACGGCGGCAAATCTTCCATTTTTAGTATTTCCAAACATTGATATAAAAACCGAAAATAACCGAAAAACCGGTTTTGTTGTTATGAAAAACCGGTTTTTTTTGTTGGTCAAACCCGTACCGAGTAACCGGTTTTTCGATTTTCGGTGAAACCGGTTTGCATTCCCTAGTAGCAACGTATTCTAGCCGTGTTTGGGGATGTTGGACTTGTCTTGAGATGAACTTAGACCATATATGATTTTCAGGTACTGATGACAGAGTAGGAGGGTAGGCACTGGAGCCCAATCTTATCTTATCTTATGGAGGGGCCGAGAAATAGCTCGGACACTTCGACCCATTGGGATCTATTGTGGTCCCCTAGATACCTTACTCCTTCAACGAGACTGGGGAGTCTCGTTGAAAACTCTTTTCATGAGTTTTACAACTAGGCTAGGAGATATGAGCCTATAGTCTTCTGGTTTTGGATATCCGATCCCTAGTAGACTCATTCGCTTACCAGCCAGTGCATCGCATGCACAGAAGGTGCTCCATGCGTTCCGTATGTTCCCCACACAACCTGCACATGGGTGTCGCGGTTAGACCCATCTTTACGAGACGACGTGGCCTTTACGAGACACTTGCTGAGCCCTCTCTTGCCAGTTCACCTGCCACTTCGTTACCATGGATTCCTTTGTGCCCAGGGACCCAAATCAGTCTTACCCTGTTATGCTTCCCAAGCCTGTTTAGGGTTTGGACAGCATCCAGAATAAGTCTGGAGTCCACTTTGTAGGATGCCATGGCTTTGATTGCAGCCTGACTGTCACTGAGAATATAGATGGATTTACCTTTGGTTCCTCTATCTATATTCTCCTGAGCACAGGTTATTATGGCGTATGTTTCTGCTTGGAATAAAGTTGCCATCTTCCCTAAGCTTTTGCTACATTTGTACGCCTTATTTTCCCAAATTGCAGTTAGAGCCTTTATTAAGGAATCTTCCGTGTACGCGGCGGTTTTCTTTCTAGTTTTAAAGTAAGTTTTTAAAATGACAAGGCTACTTTTTATCCTGGGAACGCGGATGAAACCGCAGGGGAACAGCTAGTATACAAATAATATGTCTATGGACGAAAAATAATGCAAAAGAATATCTTTTTTTTAATTTTCGTCCACCCGAGTGCTCGTTCATGGACGAAAACTAACACCACATTAAACGCTTTTTTTAGTTTTCGTCCACGTCCTATAAATATTTTTTATTCCCGCAACACTGACAAAGGAGTGGACGGAAACTAAAATGTCTAAACTCATTGCAATAAAGATCATTATTGGGAGATAATTCATTATTTTATAGGTCCGTTGAAGTAAAATGACCATTACAAATATTCACATAGCTATTTGGGTTTCCGTCCACGTGGACGAAAACCAAATATTTTGCTAAATTGGTATGCTAGTATTAGTCCACTAAATTTTACTAAGATTTCCATAAAAAAACTATAATAAACACTTAAATTTGTGTTAAATATGGTGTTAAATAGACATACTTGCCAAAAATATTACGTAAACTAGCTAAAACAGTTATTAAACTTACCATGAACTTTTCCTACCGGTATAATTTTTTTTAGGCGCGTTGACTTCTGCAAGGCAGGGATGCGAAGCGGTCACTGACGTTAATATTTTTGAAGTCACTACTCGTCAAATCACATTTTCATGTTGATAGAACTGTTGCCTAGACATTATGGATTGCAAAAAGTCCAAACTTGCGCGGGAAGGTACGTTTGTATTCAAATTTTACGCATGTGTTTGTAGTACCTCAGTCAAATGGACGAAAAGTGGTACTGGACGGCAAACCAGCGCAATGACCCTACTAGCAATAATTAAACTAATATAACACACACACACACAATATAGCAATTTAACACTCGGGCTATGACTTGTCAATTTATTTTATATTTTATTATAATTGTCTTCATTACATCAGCAATTAAGCTGTATCTGACTTTTGGTTTTATTGGATACTTAAATTAGCACGGCAAAAGATTTGTAGCAGTTGAATCACACCGGCGCTAGACCACCAAACAGTGACCATTACTTTTCTAGGGGTAAGTTTTCGTTTAGGGCATTGTTTAGGTGCTGAACCAGGATCCAACCAACTTGCTGAGCGCTTGCGGTTATCAAACAGAATCCATTTTTCATCGCAGGTAACAATGCGGTTCAAAATTCCTTCATTTGTGTGTCTGTTGAGCAGTGCAAGGCACGTTTCGACGCGTACTTCGCGCTGGCGATCATTGAGTTCGTGGGGCACCCATTTGTCAAGCTTTTTTACCTTGCCAATTTGACGCAAACGGACCAATATTGTTTTGACGCTAACGTCGAAAGCTGCTGCTAATTCAGCCGTCGATTGTGTATCATCAGCTTCCACAATCGCCTTTAATTCGTCATTGGCCCTGATTCTGTTGTGCACAACTAAACTAATTTTAATGTCACTATGTCTCTTTCTAACAAAGAACATAAGAAAAGGATGTAAGAAATTTAGTCAAATTAGTCCAATGCTTGTTTTCAATATAAAGGAGGTGGGTTGATAAAGGCCGTTATTCGCCCATCAGCCACTTGATGTGAGATATATTTTATTGAATAGTATACCTCATGACAACTATGAAAATCAATTATTTTAAATGAAAATTCTATAATTGATGAAATAATAAAATGAATAATTACGTAGGTATTATGCACATTTATTAATATAAACACTACTGTTATACGTTTTAACACAAAAAACCGATTGTATTAGAACACTTAATGGAATATTAAGATTAAAGGAGTTAACAACTACTATTATTTCAATATTTTAAATATGGGAAATAATCAATAATCGAAAATAATTAGAAAGTTTCAGCCACATGATTTTTAATTTTCCTCCTAGCATTTTTCATCCTAATCGCTAGGTACTGAGTATCATAGCTTGACGTCTAGTAGTGTTTGGGCATACTCAAGACTTGGTTTTTTGTCTTGGTTGAGTTGAGTAGCGTCAGTAAGCCAGAAACCATATTACGGAAGCAACATGCGCACAACACCCTACGATTCTTGCGCCTACTTTACATTGACAGTACCTAGTACTTATATAAACCATTGTATACCGTTGTATGTGAGCGACGTTGCTTTTGTCTGGTTTTATCCAAATTTTATAGTTTTTGGATGTTGTGTGCCGTGATCGTAGCTGAACGCGAAGAACATAATCATCTTTACGATGTATGTAAATACATTTTTCCTTTAAATGCTCTTGAGAGTAATATTGGCTTTTTTTATACGATTAATTCGGTAAACTAGCATAAATGCGCCTGTAAATACAACAAAGTTTTAACATAGGTATTTGGCTGCGGTATTCTATGAGGTGGAGGTACCTACATCGCCAGTCGAGCTGCTTTTTGAGCGAATAAAAGCTATGCTCCACCTCTCTCAAAACTCTCTGGCTTTGTTTAAGTTGATATACCACGAGTTAATTGTCGCAGCTCATCCCAAGCTAGGTGTGGAAAATCTTGAAAGTCTGTTTGTCAGTTACCTTGGTCCAGATTGCCTTTTTTCTTGTCCATCCTTTCTCTTCGATTATCTGTTGTAAGTAATTAGGATTTTTAGACAAATCAAGTATTCTTTCAGCGATTATCTCGACATCTTGAGTGTTTATAATCGTTGTAGGATGAAATACATTGAGAATAGCACACATATAATTCGCACGTGGTCCCCAATATAAAGTTAACATGTACCGATCGCAGCGCAACTGATACTCTCGCGCGAAATATATTTTTCTATATAACGTAGAAGCGCACAGTGAACCAAAGTAAAATAATACGCGTCTAGAAGCTTATAAGGAGTAGTATCATTGTGAGTTAAAATTAATATGGTTCATGGAACGCTTCATACAAATATTATTCTTCAAAGATTTAAAAAATGATTAAAATATACAAAAAAGGCGAAACACTCTTTTTTTGGGCAATAATTTCTACAACTTACTATTTTATTTATCACGTAAATCTTATAAAATAAAATAATATACATCTTAGACTATACAAATCCATTTAAAGATGGTCGGAATTCAAAACTTATTTTTTTGAGTGTGCGTTGGGCGAAAAATTGCCCTTATCAACCCACCTCCTTTAGTCGCCATCAATCACGGTCACGCCTAAATACACAAAAAATAAGACGGCAAAGATTAATTTGACAACTTAAAATATGTTCTATCCTTTTTCAATCATGTTCGTAAGAAAGAGATGAGATGTGACTAAAATTAGTTTAGTGCGATTTACAACAGAATCGGCACCATTGTCGACCAAAGTCTTCGGACGACCGCGAGGTTCATTTTTCAGGTCGAAATTCCCAGAACGGAAGCGAGCAAACCAATAACAGGTGGTGCGTTGGTTTGTAGTGTTAGCTCCGTAAACGTCGTTGATGTTGCGTGCCGCTTGTGCCGCGTTGCTGCCACGACGGTACGTACTCATATTCCATAATTACTCGAATTTTTAACGTATCCATGATGACGAAAAAGATTGAAATGCGATGAAAATGTAACACTAATCAATAAACAAATGACTACTTTTGGAAAAATAATTCCATGTTTTTAAAATAAAATTAATTTGAAATTAGAATTCTTAGCCAAACAAAAATTATTTTTATTTGAAATGGCCAGTACTGCAGAACGGCAATTTCAAAGACCTATTTTACATTATTGTGGTACACACGGCTACACATCAAGCTATACATTTCCAGTATAAGCTGATCTCGCATTGTAAAGTATTTCAGTACAATGAGAGGTCAGCTTATACTGGAAATGTATAGCTTGATATGTAGCTGTGTGTACTAATGATTTTTGGCATATCGATAGAGTTAGGTATGTATGGATATGATTACCTTAAATTCGTAACCGATTTGGAAGTACGGAAAATGGTGGAAATGGAGAAAAACTTTGACATTCAATAATTCCTAAACAATAATTGTGATACTATTTGCGACAATACTATGTCTTTAGAGAACCATTAGGTACCTACCACCTTCTCAAGCAATTTGGACCGGTTGCGACATACGGAACAAACCTAAACTTAAAAGACTGATTTTTCGGCTTTACCTCCTAGGCGAAACCACTGTAACTTGTATTAGCTTTTTACACTTAGTTTTACCTACGTTTGCAGCCGGTTGCGATCTACGGAACCCTATGAAAATACTTTTTGTTAAATTGTACTTCTAGCAAAAGCGTATTCTGTATTATTGCTTATATAGAGCTTATATCACATCATATTGGTAGATCGACTTTTACCTACTTTGTGATCGCAACTGCAGAGAACATTACGGAACATAGATTTTTTACAAGTAAAATGTGCGCGTATTCGATTGTTACGAAAATAAAATTACAATGGATTTAATCAAACATTTATTAAAAATAAAAAAAAACTTATTCTTTATGAACTTTGGTAAGTACCTATTGTATTACCCACGGGAAACTTTTTGCACATAATAGACTTCCGATCTTTTCTTAAAGTTATTTTGTTCTACATCACAGTACTATTTAAACTTATATTTGTAGTACCTTAAATCCCGATTCAGAGTGCTCAACCATTCGAAATACGATTACTTATGTATCTCCATTTGTCGATACTGTTTCGACCTGAATGTATGTTAATTATTCTATTATTATATCCCACTCCCATGTTTAGGTACGATGTTTACCGACGCACGGGGTCTACCGGAGGCAATGCCAGTGTGGCCACGCGCCCATTATGAATAACGCGTACATATTTATTTATAAAGTTGGTAAAATATGTGTCAAGTCCCTACTCAAACTTCGTGAACAATTATTTATTTTGTGCTAACAACGCTAAAATAAAGGTAGGAACATACTGCATCAAGTTTGTCTGCTTAAATACTAGCAAGGATCCGATCCTCTCGTTTTACAAAGCGTATCTAGCTAATTTAGATACTTGCATATCTTCATACCCAAATTTCGTTTAGAATAACTAAGATTTAACAACCAGTCAGGCAGTTTTGGTAAATGCTTATACTACTATTATTAATTAAATTATTTTTAAATAAAAGACTTATCGACCGACATGAAGATAGTTAAGAACAAATATTATGATATTCAGTTTATGTCATTGTTGGAACAATATTAAAAGGTATAAAACTGGTAAAAAATATTAACATTAATGATTTGTCACAAGTTGACAACCCTAACGTTTCTCGTGCCGCGTCATACAGGATAGAGTTACACTCTCGGCTCACGCGCTTAATACCGCCTGGAGTGTTAATAACCAACTTTGTACACATGTATCATAATGTACTATAAATTTACTATATAATCTCGCACTCAGATATTATGTTTCAAAATTTAGCCGCTAGGCAGCGCTGATCCGAAGCCATTGGGTTAACGTTGACTCGTTAAAAAAATCTCGAACTAAGCACACTGTATTACTTATATCTATTCTACGTGTGAAATCTATATCACATGATTGATTTTAGAGATAGCAAGCAACAACTGTTGAGGTGCCATCATAACAGTAAAATGTATCATGTCTGAATTAATATTTCATTAATACACTTTACTCCTATTTGCTCTTGTACGGGCTTCGGATTTTACTTCCTTTCTTACAACAACTTTTTCATGAGGTGATGATAGAGATCTAGATCTTAAAACCATTGAATGATTTACATCAATACTCTTGTTGTTTGAATTATTTTTTGCAGTATTTTTATTTTCAACACTTTTTTTTTTAGAAAGGAGTGAAAATGATACATCACTTTTCCTGACCTTTATTTTTTTTAGTTGCTCTCGCCTTTTTGTATTTGCGGGCCTATCTACACGTTTTTGGACTATGGGATTGATTTTTTCAGACACAAGCGAAAACGAGACATCACTTTTCCTAACATAGACATCGTTCGCCTCCGTAGTCTTAGTATTGATTTTTATTTTCTTATTTATTATTTTAATAGGAGTTAAAACAATTTGTAAAATACGTTTATCGTCGTGTGATATCTTTAATCGTTGACTCGTTTTATTTGCAATCTTAGATGCATAATTTTCAGTACTAATGTTTCTTTTTTTTAAACGCGTTTGTTTCTTATATACAGGGTTGTTTTTTTGGTTATTTTTATTTTGAGGACTTAATAATGAGGATCTCGAGTCATCCTTCTGATCTATTTCTTCATTACATATAGTATATGGGGCTGGTAAAATGTTATTTACTGTTGTATTATTCCTTGGCTCTGGTTTGTTTTTAGTTGGATTCTTTATCATCTCCTTGGAACTAAAATTACCTGGAAAATAAAAGATTTACTACTTGAGTTTTTTTTATTCCACTAATGTGGCAAACAAGCAGACGGCCCACCTGATGGTAAGCAGTTACCGTAGCCTATGGACGCTTGCAACACCAGGGGTATCACTCGCGCGTTGCCGACCCTAAAACTCTGCCGAGTTTTGGCGAAGTTTTTGCTTTGTGAATAAAACGATATATAAAAGTTAAAATCACTGTTTAGTTCGCGACTCTGGCGTAGGGTTACCAGATCCAAAAGTAAATCTTTGATTATCAAGCAAAATTTACTGTGATGATATTTTTCACGCAATTTCGCGCGTGGCGAGCGAACAAGCTTTTGGTGTAAGAGTAATGTAACTTAATAAATACAATTATTTATCTTTCTGATTAATTTATTATTTGGCGTAGTTCAAAATTCATACAATAACTAGCTTTTGCCTTGGGGTTTTATCCGCATTATAGAAAAACTTGGTGGTGAAAATGATGCATTTTTCTAGATGATAGATAGAGATATTGAAAAATGCAACGTAGGTATCTTTGCCTGTCTGCCAACTAGTGAGCTTTAACTCAAGAACCACAGCACGGACTTTGTTGCAGTTTTCAAATTACCCAGGGCAAGGCGGTCGCACATGTCAAGTGACCAGAAAAATATACCTACGCCACCGCCTGCAGGCGGATAATTCAGTAAGGTAACACGCGCGCGCTCGACCTGACGCGCAACTTACGCTTACAAAAAGTACTTAATTCATAACAAATTCCATTCATTTACATTCTATCGAGTTTTTATTTAAGTATGGCCACTCAAAAAGCCAATCGGTATTGTCAATTTTAATTAAAAATAACGTACAAATACAAATTTAATGTTTTTTTTGGTAAATTTTGTATATGTTTAGCAAAATTTTATTATAACCATAAATACTTACATTTTCCTTGACCTTCCATGATATGATCAAGGTTCTTTTGTGCTGATGTACATTCAGCATCATTTTCAGAATCTATACCAAAATATGATTTCACATAACTTTGTGCATGTTTTTTAGAAACTGAAACAAAAGAAGTTATTAGCGTTACATACTAAAGTGTTTTCAGGATTAGAAGATATCGGTGACAGTTCACTTTTGACAATTATAGTCATGCGCCTTAACGATATCCAATCGATTTTTTTGTCGTATCGAGAAAGTTAATAAAGAAAGTCTAATCGATTTTCATTTTAGTGCTTTTATTTTCCAAATTATATTTCCTTATCACTGTCTTACTGCTTAATACCGCCTCGTGTGTAATTACCAACTTTGCACATATGTATCATACTGTACTATTATCGTTGTTCTTAATTTCAGATAATTATTACAGGATTTATGAGAAATTATGTTTGTTAATTGATATTTACCTAATAATGTAAGAATATTCTCTCTCTCTTTGATATCGTACCGATATATCGAAATTTTTTGGTAATTAAAAATATTTAGATATTGATAAACTAATTCAAAAATAATCGATATAACATATATCGATACTTTTTTGAATTTCCCTGTCGATCAAGCATTGTCAATCACTATAGGTCAATGCTCCGTTTCATGCAGCAAGTATTTTAAGTACATCATATTTCTTAATTTTTATAATTATCAAGCTATAGTATTAATGTGCTGAAATTGTTTCTTAGTTATATATAGCGATATATATTGTATTTTTGCAGTGATATAAAATGGAAATTAAAATATTTTTTGTAAAATATTATATTAGTTACTCGCAAGTAGTATGAGTGAACCGGAAAATGTGAACTGTCACCGATATCTTCTAATCCTGAAAACAGTATAAATGTCAAATAATTGTAGATATTTTTAATTTTAGAAATGAATGTACCATTTTCTGTTTCGCAAGTTTGTAATTTTATGAGTTTGTTTTTTGGGATCGGGGAATCAGGCAATTTTGCAATATTACAATTACGCACTACAGTTCCATTATTGTTGTTACATCGTTGCATCTGTTTATTTCGCATGTCAATAGTCTTTTTCTTACAAGTAAAAATTTCTTCGTCTGTGTAAGTATCACTTATATTGTCATCATTACATGTATCTATGATAGAGGTGACATCCCATTTATCATTACAATCTTCTGAATTATTCTTGTTATGAGTTGTTTCAGTTTTGTTCATCTGATTGGTCACTCTCATTTGTTCAGGTGGGACAATTCTATGCATCAAATCCAACAAATTGTTGTCTTCTCGCAAATCTCTACGCAGGCAAGACTGAGATGTCACTATCTTCCTTGATTTATGTTTCTCATTTTGAATGGCACTGTAAATGTTTACTTGAGGACTGCTCAGTGATGAATTGGCACAACTAATATTATGCTTTTCAGTCACATCTAGTTTTTGGGTGAACAGTTTTCTTTTTATGAAGCTTGGCCTCATGGAAATGTCACTCGTCGGGTTTCCTTGAGGTGGCTCATCAATTAATTTATCTTGATCTTCATTCAGTGGTTGCGAAATCTGAGAATGAACTTTATTTTGTACTACACACTGTAGACTATCTAAAACGCGTTGTGGTGATTTTGATATCACTTTAGCTTTAGACTGCCATATTGGCTTTTTAATTAAAGATGGTTTGACAAATTCAAAATGATTCACTGTGCCATTTTCTTTATTTTTTGAATTACTATTAGTGTGTTTTGGTAAAGTCACTTTAGTTCTGTCATTTTTCTTAACAGTTGAAGAGAGCTGAAGTCTCTTTTTTTCCGGCACGTAAATATAATCTTCATCGATGAGGCTCCTCTTGCGCTCAGATCCATGGTTATGAATAGTTTTCTCTCTAATTGTTCTTTCGAATATTTCATCTTGTTCACTGTCAGACTCTTGTCTCCAATTTCTAACAAGTCGTTCAGTAGTGTTCATTTCTCTTCTAATTTCTGTATAATTCTGTGCAGATTCATTAGTCTCTAGAATTGGTAATACTATAGCTGATTTATTATATCTATAAAATGTTAACAGAGACCCATTCTCAAGCCTCTGCTTCTGTGGAGGCGCATCATGCTTATTCACTGGAGGTTTTTTGTCAATATACCTGATGTATGCATCTGTTATGATCCTTATGTCGTCATTGTCGTACTTAATGTTCTTGAATGCCATTGCTATGGATTTGGCACTCTCTGAAGTTTTTGAAGCTGAAACAATGAGAGAAGCAACATTCTGAATTCTACTAATATGACGATTTTTTTCTTTCTATCGCTCGTCGTACATTTTTGTATATTACATCCCAAACTATAAATATACAAAATGTACAACGAGCGATAAAATATTATATCTCAAGATGTAATTTATATTATATTATATCCCATTGTGAAAAGCCAGCTTAAGAGTGCACTTAAGAGTTGTATTTGGAACCGGTGTAGAGTCATTTTGTTAACGTTCATAATATCTTTATATATAAAATTCTTCTGCACGTGTGTATGTCACTGAACTCCTCCTAAACGGCTGGACCGATTTGAATGAATTTTTTTGTATGCGTTCGGGTGGCGCCCTGGATGGTTTAGATTTACAAATCAGCCCGACAGATGGCGTAGGGTAGGGTAGCACCACAGGGTAGGGGAGCACCACGCGAACGAAGTTGCGCCGGTTGCAGCTAGTATATTATATTATATCCCATAGTGAAAAGCCGGCTTTAGAAGTATTATATGTAATTTACAAAATATATCTATAACAATAGCCTGCGAAGCGAACAATTAATTCAAATGCATTCTTTTCATCTACAAAATCAGAAACTTTATAGTACCCTTTATTGCATAACTTCTGTTTTACTATCTTTTTAAATATATGTATAGGTAGCTCTTGGATTTCTTTGGGAAATTTATTATAAAACGTATACATTGCCCCTTAGAAGAGCTTAGGACTTTGCTGAGCCGAGTTAAAGGTACAGCAAGTTTGTGCTTATTTTTAGTGTTCAAACTATGAGTGTCGCTATTCTTAGGAAAGTTATGTATGTTTTTCCGCACATGAATAAGATTTTCATACTGTGACGACACTGTCATTATATTAATAGATTTAAACTTTTCTCTCTAAGAATCTCTAGGCCTTATTGTATATATTGCGCGGGCAGCCTTCTTCTGCAGTATAAAAATTATGTTGATGTCGGCACCGCTACCCCAGAGGAGGATGCCGTAATAATAATAATAATAAATGTATTTAATCTCTTCACATTATTCTATATAGGCACTAGCTAGATTAATAAAATAAAGTTAACCTGTTTTGTGAGAGACTGGTGCCTGAGCTAGGTTTATAAAACCTGTATTACAAATTACAAGTCACCAGTGCCCCACTCCGCGGATTAACAATGTTTTAAAGGTAATATGTGCGACAAAAAACGAAAAAAAAAACAAAAAAATAAATAGTAAAGAATTACAAGCACTTAAAATAAAAATTCACTCAATAATTGAGGATCATATTTTGGTGGGTGTTTTTTTTTCAATACGGTCTGTAGTATGAACGTTTGTCTAACAGTAAGTACATCCCATAGGTTTTAAAGGTCCGTAGTAAGACATCAAGCTGTGAAAGTAACTAAAATAAACTAATCTTGCCATAGATTTGTCAGTGAGAGAACGAATTTGTCTCACTGCATAAGCTGCTATAAGTCTATCCACCAATTTTCAAAAGTGAGGGCTCCATTATTTATAACTTATTATCTAAAGTGTTACCTAAAAATACAGTTGTTTCAGCAAGATCCAGCTTTTCGCCTTTAATTACATTATTTGTGTCCGAAAGTCTCACATTGGGTAGACGGAACATGATACATTTTGTTTTTTCTCATTGAACAATAAATTATTAATAGTAACCAATCAACGATTACAGAATGAGCATTGTTCACATCGTCAGAATTAAAATCATGTCTATTCACTTTGTAAAGAAGTGAAGTGTCATCAGCAAACAATACTAACTCATGTTTTTTCTACAATATATGGTAAGTCGTTGATATAAATGAGAAAAAGAAAAGGTCCAAGGATGGAACCTTGTGGGACGAGTTCCGAACCGGTGGTAACTTCAGTAAATGTGACCTTCATAAGTGCCCTTCTGGGGCCTAAATTGAATAAACAGCTTTGACTTTGTCGCCCATAGTTACTGATGACTCAGAGGATACTTTATCATTAACATCAACCTTTTGAATTCTATCACATAAGTAAGAGCTCAAAAGATCAAGTGCAGTGTCTCTAATGCCATAGTGATGTAATTTGCTGATCAGTAATTTATGATGGACACAATCAAAAGCCTTGGATAAGTCACAAAAACACCGAGGGTATCTCGTGAATTTTCCCAGGCGTCAAAAATATTTTGAATAAGCTCAACACCAGCATCGGTTGTTGAGCGACCCCTAGTAAAACCAAATTGTTTACTGTGAAGCAATATATTACTATTGTATTGTCCCTAGCCCACACATGTAAATATTGAATTGGCGACTAATTGTGTATGAAGACGTCTTATTAGGGTTTCGAAGAAAGCCTCTTCACAACATACTGCAAGATTCAAAACTGACCTGGGGTCATAGACATTTTATTAACTATTGTGGGTGTATTTAATGAATAAAATATGGTAAATAATTTAACAGCGAATAAAAATAACTGGCGACTGATGATGAGATACTGTTATATGAAACCGAGCGGAATTTAATTTTGTTGACGAAAAATTAACTGAACTAATAACAATGATGAATTTCCATTAATGTATTATTGTATTGACAAATTTTGAAAAACTTTGCAAGTTGCCTGTACCTGTTATTTTTAAACAATTACCAAAATAAGTGTACTAGGTACTCGAATAGCGAATATAAAAACATTTAACGTAAACTTAAAAAGAAGGCAGGTAAAAACCTACCTAGTTTAAATTGAATAACTTAAAATGAACCTAAATAAAAGTACTCACACTAAACCAAACCAAACCTAATGTTTACTATACTGAAATGAGATAAGAAACAGTGGCGCAGCGTGGGTTTCAGCCGCCTGAGGCGGAGACAAATTTCGCCGCCTCCTTATTTAGGTCCAAAAGACTCCTACACAGTACAGTTACAGTAATCCTAAAGGTAACCTAATCGGTCAGAATCGTAGGTGCGACATAAATATTAAATGAAATCAGTCGCAGATTTACCAGCAGGCTGCGTAGGCTTGAGCCTAGGCAATGCCATAGTAGGGGGGGGCGGTACGCATCGGATGTCACCCGATTGGGAAAAAATGAAACGTAGGTACACATGACTACACATCAAGCTATACAATTCCAGTATTTGCTGATCTCGCATTGTATTGCATGAGGTCAGCTTATACTGAAAATGTATAGCTTGATATGTAGCCGTGTGTATACAAACCTTTAGATTATAAAAATAATAAATATATCTTGTGTGACGTCTTCGTGACGTTTTTTGCCATCAATAAGTTATAAAAATAGAGGTACTGCGTCTAATATTAAAGACAACGGAGTTACATTGTAGAAAAAACAATAGAATAAAAATCACATAGTTTACGATTATATAATTTTTGTTATTTAGTCAGTTTTATTTTTTGGGGTGACACCACGATTTCCGCCCCGGGTGCCACCTGAAACATAATTCTAGATTTTTTTAGCACAAGAATTACCATGCTGCTTTTTCTGAATAACTATAATATTTTTTTTATTTTCAAGTTACGCCGTTTTCAAGATTTGTAGTCGCTCACAATAATTCACCCACTTAGTAGGTATTTCGGCAAGCCATATTCAGTATTTTTGATACTTTTAATTTATATTCGCTCGTTTAAATAGTATCCATAAAATATTAATTCATGACCGACGCGAGGCCTCAAGGCGCAGCACGGCACCGCGAGGCGTAGGTATACCTACTCTAATTCTCAAAAGTGCGCGCCGCGTCTCGAATTGACCCTAAGGAATTCCCTGTTGTAACTTCAAAGACCTAAATGAAAGATGATTAGATCTAGAAAAAAAACAAACTATAAGTACCTGTGGATCTGACAGAAAAAGGTGAGCCACTTCTTCCATTGAAAACAGATCTAGAGCTCATTGTGCGCACCGAATCTCTGCTATTACGTAGTCTCGCGTCGCCTCCTCCATACATGGACGAAGATTCCCATCTATTACAATTGCTTCTGCGATCAATATTAGACATTGGTGAAATGTCTCTCCTAGAACGAGCAGTTCTTTGATGAAAATCAGGCTCCGTGAATTTTGGCCTTTGGTAATTGTTGGGCATTTGCATAGTTGATGTAAGAATGTTGTTTCGATATCGCGGACCTGTCAAATAATTGTTCCTAATATTTAAAAAAAACAATTCAATTAAAGCAATTTGCTGCCGAGGAGTTCCAATAGATAAGATGTTTCCAGGGTACTAAAGTATACTTATTCCAGTAGGGTTCCTAATAAGAAAATGGTTATGAACTTCATTGAGTTGGCTTTAATCACAGGCTTTAATTTGATTCGTGTTTTTATATACATAGGTACCTTGTGTAACAGTTTTCCATAAAACAGCAACCAATTTCAACGAAGGTCTAATGACCTTGGTAGACTAGACCAACAGTAGGGAACCGCTAATGCGGTTCCCTACTGTTAGCCATGCTGGTACTTATCACATTCTTTCATTCCATTGACTTTAGGTTTAAATTGTTAATAGTTGTTACTAAATCAATAAAATGTTACTGAAATCACTTTGAACTCATAAGTCTGGAAAAGAGGCGTGTATTTAACGATATAGTAATTCTATTCAAAATAGTTAATGGACTAATTGATGCAAATATTATTTCTTACTTTAACTTCAAACTGAACAAACATATACGCAGACAACCGCTTTATTTACTCTTACCTAATGGAGGCAGACACCAATTTGGCTGGCTCTTCATAATTTTTGTGTTTAAAATTATCTCTTGATATTCTTATTACCTATTTTATTGTAATCATATAGGTACATATTTTATGTGTACCCATCTTATTGTAAAATTTAACCCGTTGGTTCTCGCGAGGGACGCGCGTCCTATTATAACAATTGATGTCATTGTTATATTTTTATATACCTATTATAAAGACCTAAATGAAAGATGATTAGATCTAAACAAAAAACAAACTATAAGTACCTGTGGATCTGACAGAAAAAGGTGAGCCACTTCTTCCATTGAAAACAGATTTAGAGCTCATTGTGCGCACGGAATCTCTGCTATTGCGTAGTCTCGCGTCGCCTCCTCCATACACGGACGAAGATTCCCATCTATTACAACTGTTTCTGCCATCAATATTAGACATTGGTGAAATGTCTCTCCTAGAACGAGCAGTTCTTTGATGAAAATCAGACTCCGTGAATCTTGGCCTTTGGTAATTGTTGGGCATTTGCATAGTTGATGTAAGAATGTTGTTTCGATATCGCGGATCTGTAAAATAATTGTTCCTAATATTAAAAAAAAAAAACAATTCAATTAAAGCAATTTGCTGCTGAGGAGTTCCATTATATAATATGTTTCCAGGGTACTAAAGTATACTTATTCCAGTAGGGTTACTGCCTAATAAAGAAATGGTTATGAACTTCATTGAGTTGGCTTTAATTTGATTCGTGTTTTTATATACATAGGTACCTTGTGTAACAGTTTTCCATAAAACAGGAGCCAAATTCAACGAAGGTCATTAGCGGTTCCTACTGTTAGCCCTGCTGGTATCAAATTCTTTCATTCCATTGACTTTAGGTTTAAATTGTTAATAGTTGTTACTTAATCAATAAAATGTTACTGAAAACACAATATTTTATTTATGCTTGTGAATTCCATGCGGTTTTATAAAAGTCCATGGATAGATCTGATTTGGCCGAAAGTGGAAAGCACACAAAACCTTGAAGGAACTGGCTCTCAAGTGCAGTTGTCGGAACAAAGTGATAGGTGCTTGGCGACAGATTTTCTCCCCCATTTCGGCCCCTTTTGCAAAAAAACTATTTTTTAAAGATTATTGAACAATCATTCACCCACTCAGTATTTCGGCAAGCCATATTCAGTATGTTTGATATTTACCTTTAATTTGAATTTATATTCGCTCGTTTAAATACTATCCATAAAATATTAATTCATTACCGACGCGAGGCCTCAAGGCGCAGCACGTCACCGCGAGGCGTAGGTACCTCCTCTAATTCTCAAAAGTGCGCGCCGCGTCTCATCTCGTCGCGTCTTGAATTGACCCTAAGGAATTCCCTGTTGTAACTTCAAAGACCTAAATGAAAGATGATTAGATATCACAAAAAAAACTATAAGTACCTGTGGATCTGACAGAAAAAGGTGAGCCACTTCTTCCATTGAAAACAGATCTAGAGCTCATTGTGCGCACGGAATCTCTGCTATTGCGTAGTCTCGCGTCGCCTCCTCCATACATGGACAAAGATTCCCATCTATTACAATTGTTTCTGCCATCAATATTAGACATTGGTGAAATGTCTCTCCTAGAACGCGCAGTTCTTTGATGAAAATCAGACTCCGTGAATCTTGGCCTTTGGTAATTGTTGGGCATTTGCATAATTGATGTAAGAATGTTGTTTCGCTATCGCGGACCTGTCAAATAATTGTTCCTAATATAAAAAAAAATAATCCCACCAAAAACATTCTGTAAAAAACTAGCCAAGTCTCGATGGAGCTGCTTGTTTATCTCTAAAAAGTAATGAAATCTAGACAAAGTCGTGCCAAGTCTAAGGTTCCTTACTGTGATTTCTTTATTATTATAGTTAATGTTGTGTGACTTGGCCGTTGAACATTCTTTATACGTTAGTGGGTACAAGTACAGATTGGTGCAATGGTGTCATGGAGCACCTGGTTTTGTACCCTCCCTTCAACGGCCAAGTCATACAACATTAACTATAATAATAAAGAAATCACAGTAAGGAACCTTAGACTTGGCACGACTTTGTCTAGATTTCATTACTTTTTAGAGATAAACAAGCAGCTCCATCGAGACTTGGCTAGTTTTTTACAGAATGTTTTTGGTGGGATTTCACTTCTTTTTGTAGAACATGAAGCGGCCCACCAAGTTCAATATTTTTTGTAAAGGCGGTATGTCGATCTCTAATAGTTTGGTTGGGCTCTTGTGTTTGCTAATCAGGATCACCAAGTACTCCAGATCTTCGATTATCCTAGTTTTTATAGTTTTCCCTTTATGTGGCCATTAAACCCTAACTCTGTACCAAATTTCAGCTCTCTGAGTTTATGGGAAGTACTAGTTCTATTTTGATGATCATGAGTGAGTGAGTGAGTGAGTGAGTGTCATAAATGCGAAACTTTGCTTTCGCTTAACTTCGGAACTAAATGACCTACAGACTTGAAATTTTGGATTTTAATTATGTTATTATAGCTTACTCGATGACGAAAATTTCTGCGTTCTGATCTTATCCAGAGGTTCTCAAATAGGGGCCTGAAAATGCGGCGAAATGGTTCCAGTAAAGGATGGTACGGCAGTGTTTGCTTCGCGCTCGACTCGGCGGGGGCACTACCGTGCCCCCCGATTCAAGTAAAGCAATTTGCTGCTGAGGAAACAGAGAACATTACGGAACATAGTTTTCTTTACAAGTAAAATGTGCGCGTATTCGCGTGTTACGAAACTATGTTCCGTAATGATTTCTTCGGTTGCGATCACAGAGTAGGTAGAAGTCGAACTACAAATATGATATAAGCAATAATACGGAGTACACTAATTTTGCTAGAAGTAGAATTCAGCAAAAAGTATTTTCTTAGGGTTCCGTAGATCGCAACCGGCTGCAAACTTAAAACTAAGTGTAAAAGCCTAATACAAGTTACCAATGAGTTCGCAACTAGTACCACAAATTTTGCCTAGGAGATAAAGGCGAAAAATCACTCTTTTAAGTTTAGGTATGTTCCGTATGTCGCAACCGGTCCAAATTGCTTGAGAAGGTAAATAACGGTTCTCTAAAGACATGGTATTGTCGCAACAAGTACCACCATTTTTGTTTAGGAATTATTCAATATCAAAGTTTTTCTCAATTTTCACCATTTTCCGTACTTCCAAATCGGTTGCGAATTTAAGGTAATCATATCCATACATAACTCTATCGATATGCCAAAAATCATTAGTACCACAATTAATTAATGTTAAATGTTGCTTAATTTTGAGCTAATTCTACTGGACTAAAGGTCATTAGCGGTTCCTACTGTTAGCCCTGCTGGTATCAAATTCTTTCATTCCATTGACTTTAGGTTTAAATTGTTAATAGTTGTTACTTAATCAATAAAATGTTACTGAAAACACAATATTTTATTTATGCTTGTGAATTCCATGCGGTTTTATAAAAGTCCATGGCTAGATCTAAAAAAATAAAAACCGGTCAAGAGTACTATTCTCGACTTGCACACCATCATATACCATCGCATACCATGGTAACTGATGATTTGGCCGAAAGTGGAAAGCACACAAAACCTTGAAGGAACTGGCTCTCAAGTGCAGTTGTCGGAACAAAGTGATAGGTGTTTGGCGACAAATTTTCTTCCCCATTTCGGCCCCTTTTGCAAAGAAAAAATTTTTTTAAAGTTTTTTTTTTCCAAATTGTATCTTGCGATCAGTCATGAAGACTATGAGCAGATGAGATGTAGGCTAGTGACAGGTAGAGTGCTACTCCCAGTGAAGGCAACCCTTTCTTTTATTTAGTCAGTCCTCTTACTGACTGGGTTCATCAAATATATCCCCTCGCTTTTTAAGCCGGCGTATAGTTTCAGGGATAGTAAGCTGTCCCGCAAGTTGGTTTGGGTGCTTTTGCAATCGGCATTTGTATTTGGAACTATGTTCATTTATTTCCTCCTTACCGTTGACATGTTAAGAATGTCATGGACCTCTGTTGTTCTAATAAACCATGGTGCATTTGATATTTGTTTTAGAATGTAGTTTTGCACCCTTTGTACTATCATTATATTGGAATCACTGGCGGAGCCCCACAGTTGGATACCATATGTCCAAATTGGTTTTAAAATTGATTTATAGATTAAGATCTTGTTGTCTATGGAAAGTTTCGAGTTTCTACCCAGCAGCCAGTAGACCTTTGTACTTCAGGTTAATCTCATCTCTTTTTACCCGACTGACCCGGAAGGAGGGTTATGTTTTTCTAGTGTGTGTATGTATGTATGTATGTCTATTTCTTTGTGCCGCTCTGCAACCTAAACGGCTTCATGGATTTAAGAATATGAGGTGTCGTTAGATTTGTCTTGACTGGGGGAGTGTTATAGGGTTTATTATTTTTATATAGAGCCTAAGAATAAAATATAGGGGGGATATTAAAAATAAAAGTTTCGTTATTATAACAATATGGGTATCAAATGAAAGCTTGTAAATAGACCATTCCATATATGTATATATTGTAATACTTTTATGCTACCATTTTGACGTAAACTGCAAAAAACCATGTTTAATGCAAGGACAGTAGGTACTGAGCCGTTAACATACGTAAATCACAGATTTGCGAAACTCTTTCTGTATAAAACTAAAAATTCTGAAATAAATTAAATTATTAAAAGAAACAAAAAACCCGACTGCGTAAAACATAAATTAACTGAAAAGAGAAAAACAAGCTCTTAAATCTATAGAATTTTGAATATAACTTGAATTTTATAAGGTATTGCAGTCACTGCATCGTGTGTTTTTGACTTGGCCAATCAGAGTGCATATTTGACTTGGCCAATCAGAGCGCATTGTCGGTGGTGGTAAATTGGCAGAATATATTTCAACCAAAATGAATGTCATTGCGCTTCTTTGGGTATTGTTTGATGGATAGCTCAGACGTGTCACCTCAACTGCCAGTTTTAGAAAATGGAACTCCGACAGAACTCGCGTTCTCTTGAATGGCGAGTTCTCTGTGTGCAATGACCAAAAGCGCCGCATATATTAGGCACCGATCCCACAAAGAAGAGTTCTAGAGTTCTGCGTTCCGAGTTCTGCATTCCACGTTGACTGTAAGCTATGTGGGGCCTTTGAAAGTAAAAAAAAACCAAGCACGGTTCACGGTCACCAGTAACACAACAATAAACGCTATCGAGAGGCGAGACGGCAAAATATTTTTTTGGGAGCCGTGATAGCTCATGATGCACGCAGCTTTGATCATGTGCGTATGTTTATAAATTGATGACTATATACTTCGAATAAAATATATGGATGACTAGCTGTCCTCCACGGTTTCACCCCGTTCCGGGGATAATAAGTAACCTATGTCCTTCTCCATACCATAGGCTATCTGCATGCCAAATTTCATGACGATCGGTTGCCAACTCCGCGTATTTGCGAGTATATGCGGAGTAGTGCCGCTCGGTATGTATTCGTCACTACGATCCCGATAACTAATACACTTGGCGACGAGTTTGTAAGCTGTTGAATAACATAGATTTTTATGGCAAGTTGTGGTTTTTTAATACTTACTGAAGAAATAACAAACCAAGCGGGAAGTACTATCCGCATATTTGCAGAGTCGGCACCCAGCGCTCGACTCGCAACGCGGAATTAGCAGCGAAGCTGAAGGGTATGAAAGCGTAACAAACAAATAAACAAACTCACTAAACGGCAGAAGATAATATAGGTATCGATGCTTTTCTTGTTTAAATAAACAAACTACCAAGAGAAAATAGAAATATGTCAATGCTTGTTATTAGAGGTGGGTAGCTATTCTAATAACCAGCCAAAAAACGGCTATTCACAAAATAGCCTCCTCATTACGAGAAGTTTACGTCACACACAGCGGGTAGCCGCCTAGGCGCCACAGGTCACTAGCCGCCACTAGCGGGTAGCTGGCCGGCTAGCCAAAGCCATTCTAGCCGCCACTAGCGGGTAGCTGGCCGGCTAGCCAAAGCCAATCTAGTCGAGTAGCCGGTAGCTGTGTTCGCTTACTGCGAAACAGAGTAGTAGTGCGAGTCTTGAAAGTGTAAAATTCGAGTGCATGTCGTTATTATTATTTCGAATTATCGAATTTAAAACGAATTCAAACCTATTTTTTTAATTTAAATTTAATTTCAATTAGTCTGTAATATAATTGGGTTTAAATAAATCGTTTTATTCATCTGAAGCAGCGCGACATCTTTGGTTTACTTGCCTACAACTAAAGACTGAGTCTATGTACAGTGAAAGCTTTTAGTTGATATCCACATATAAAGATGACGTTATTGTTGATTTTCAATGTTTTTATTAGTAATACGAATGACCTAGGAGAAAAAGTCGTTTCTTTTCAAAAAAGTATACAACAAAATATAAAGTAAATTAAAAAAAAATATCATTACATTAATTTATTATTATTATCATCTAGACTAGACTTGTTGCAGCGGCGAGGATCGAACTTGGATCGCAGTTGAACGTTATTCAACTAGCTAAGCCGCCGCCGCTCTAGCCAAATAGCCAAAATAGCTGACTAGTTAGCTGGCTTTTACACCACATATAGCCGGCTAGCTAAGCTATTGAAATTTCGGCTAGTTACCCATCGCTAAATTATAATATAACTTGACGCTGGCAGAAATAATTCCTTATTTGGATTTGGTTGCCAAACTTAAAAATAAGAAGTAGAACTACCAAAGAACTACTGTTGAGTTTAACATGGGGATGTCGGAAATGGAAAAATATCAATGTATCGATATTTATTAAAATATCAATATAGACGTCGATATCTCGAGGAAAAAATATCGATATATCGATCATTTTCAAAAGATTTTGCATTTTTAAAATAATAGTGTATTTGTTAAGTATAGCTGGCATACTATAAACCGTCTATGGTTATGGTTGCTAAGATACTTTTTATTTATGATTTGAAGTTTGGCTTGTATAACTTCTTGTGAAAAATATTATTCATGTGACAACATATTTTATCAGTATACTTTAAATAAAACAACTAAAGAACTGCTTGAATGTTTTTAATGCTCGTTAGATCCACTCCAATTAATTTAACATGGTAGCAGAGCGATAAATGGAAGCAACGAGATGTGAGTACCCTTGTCTATAAATCAAATAAAAATGTCGAGCACAAAAATCGACCGTCTTACACGAGAAAACTATGATACTTGGGTGATACAAGCTGAAGCCGTTCTTGTACGACTAAAATTATGGAAGTACGTGGATTCTGACGCAGGTGCGGATGATACAGAAGGAGACAGACAGGCTAGATCTGAACTCATCCTTAGAATCGCTCCTTCTGAATTGAAACAAATAAAAAATTGCACATCTGCTAAAGCTTTATGGAATAAATTGAAAGACATTTATGCCAGTAAGGGGCCTGCAAGAAAAGCATCCCTGTTAAAGCAACTAATACTTACAAAACTAGAAGGACAGGATGTACGTACCCATTTAGATAAGTTTACTGATATTGTTGATAAATTGGCAAATATGGATGTCAGTATAAATGAGGACTTGTTAACAATAATGATGCTATACAGTCTTTCTCATGAATATGAGAACTTCAGGGTCGCCATAGAGACGCGAGACATACTTCCAAAGCCAGAGGAGCTTAAAATTAAAATTATAGAAGAATGTGAAGCACGTCATAGTCAAAACATGACAAATAACGACGAACCTGAATCATCCTTTAAAGAAGAAGCATTTTATGCATCTTGCAAAATATGTAAACAAAGAGGTGACATATTTAAACGCAAGAATCACAAGATTTGTAAGAATTGCTGGAAGAAAAATGGAGAGAAAGAAAAGAAATACAAAAATAATTCTTATAAGAACAATTTTGTAACGCAATGTCTTCTTACACGCAAAAAGATACCAGACGAAACAATGTGGGTCTTAGACAGCGGATGTACGTCTCATATGACATATAAAAGAGACTTATTTACAACTATGGAGAGAATATTCAGGAAATTAAACTTCGCAACTGAAGAACACACTGCAGAGATTAAAGGAAAAGGTACAATCTCCTTTGTTACCAAGAAGGGTGATAGTAAATGCCTTACACACCTACAAAACTCATTGTACGTACCTAGTCTATGCACTAATTTGATGTCCGTCAGTAAGATGACAGATGCAGGTTGCTCTGTCCTCTTCACTAAGAAGAAAGCGACGGTCACAAATCCAAAATCCGGAATTACTCTCACTGCATTTAAACAAGAAGATGGTCTATATTATATCAAACCCAGCAATTATGAGCGCAATAATTTGGCTAATGTACATGATGAAATTGTTCAAAATAAAGCAAAGAAAAAGAACACATCAAACATTAATGATTGGCATAGAAAACTAGGTCATATGAACGCCAAAGATTTAAAACTTGCACTCAAAAATGAGACCTTAGTTGGTTTAAGCTTTGATGTTACAGAAACCTTGGATGAGTGTGAAACCTGCATTCAAGCAAAACAGCATCGAGTACCTGCTCCCCGTGAGAAAACAACTCGACGAACTACAGAACGATTAGAAATTGTTTATAGCGACGTATGTGGTCCTATTCAAACGCCAACAGTAAGTGGTAACAAATACTTCGTTACATTTATAGATGACTTCAGTAGATACAGTTATGTCTATTTGATTAAAAATAAAAGCGAAGTCTTCAATAAATTCAAAGAGTTCAAAGAGTTAGCGGAAACGCACACTGGGAACAAAATCAAATTCTTACAATCAGATAATGGAACTGAATATATTAACAGAGAATTTGACATATATTTAAAACGTTGTGGAATACAGCGAAGGTTAACAGCACCCTACACCCCGAACCAAAACGGAGTAGCGGAGCGGAAGAACCGTACTCTCGTGGAGAAAGCGAGATCAATGCTGATTGATGCGAAGGCACCATTGAAATTCTGGGGCGAAGCAGTATTTACTGCAAACTATCTATCAAACAGAAGTTTAAACAGCGCCATTCAGTATAAAACACCATTCGAGCAATGGGTTGGGAGAAAGCCATGCATTAATCATTTGTACGTGTTCGGTAGCAAGACTTTCGTTCTGAAGAAAGGAACGAATGGTCATAAATTTTCACCAAAGGCAATTCCCGGAATGTTTGCGGGATACTCAGAAACTTCGAAAGCTTTTAGAATTTTCATACCGTCTAAGAACAGCATTATTGTATCAAAGGATATAAGAGCAATGAAGGTTATGTTCTACAATGAACAAAATAAAAATGAACTCTCCAGTTGTTTCAACAACATAGGGTTACCAACAGAACAACCTAAACAAACGTCATCAAAATATACATCACGCAAACGTCTGGATGAAAATGACAGTGATGATGAAGACAGTGAATTGTTGCAACAAGATTTGGTCGATAGCACTGAAGAAGTTCAACAAGTGGAACCAACAAATGATGAAAGCGAGAACGAATCACTTTCTGGTTCATACAACTCTGTTGTTGATGACAATGTTCATAATGCTGAAGCTGAGGAAAACGTTTCTATTGAAACGAGATCTTTAAGAAACAGGTCGAATATTAAAGTTCCTAAGCACTTTGATGATTTTATCTTGACAGCTGCTGAAGAAATCGAAAATATTCACAAGCCAAAAGAACCTGTAACTTTTAAAGAAGCGATGGAATCTCCTCACAAAGAAAAATGGCAAGAAGCAATGCACAATGAAATGAAATCACTGAAAGACAACCAAACCTGGGATCTGGTTAAACTGCCCATAGGACGAAAAGCACTACCTTGTAAATGGGTGTATAAAGTAAAAATGAATCCTGATGGTTCCGTCGAGAGGTTTAAAGCCAGAATGGTTATCAAAGGTTACTCCCAACAACCTGGAGTAGATTATGATAAAACATTTAGTCCAGTGGTTCGTCTAAGCACAGTACGAGCATTACTTGCCATAGCTGCTAGAGATGATTTAAAATTATGCCAGTTCGATGTGTCAACTGCCTTTCTAAATGGGACAGTAAAAGAGGAAATTTACATGAAACAGCCTGATGGCTATCATGATGGCACAAAAAGAGTCTGCAAACTGAAACGCAGTCTCTATGGACTGAAGCAAGCACCACGTTGCTGGAATACATGCATTGCCGATTTTCTAATTACATCTGACTTTCAACAGAGTGAAGCAGATCCGTGCTTGTATGTTAGAATAAAAGGACAATCAAGGGTGTTTATTGGTCTTTATGTCGACGACGGACTTGTAGCGTACAACACAACCAAAGCTGGAGACGAGTTTTTGGAGGAACTGAAAGCAGGATTCAAAATAACTACCAAATCTGCGTCATACTTTCTTGGATTAGAAATAAACGTATGCAAGGACAAGACTATCACACTATGTCAAAAGGCTTACACAAAGAAAGTTTTAGAAAAATATAGAATGTCCAATTGTAAATCAGCACCAACGCCCATCATTAAAGAAAATGAGACGGGAGAGGAAGACAATGTTGACGCTGATGTAAATTTTCCTTACAGACAAGCAGTGGGCGCTTTGGCATATCTATCTGTAGGTACGAGACCTGATATTTCGTACGCTGTAGGAATTGCATCAAGAAATCTCGGAGCACCTACTAAAAAAGATGTTTTACTGGTGAAACGCATCTTCCGGTATTTGAAAGGAACTCAACACAATGGATTGACCTTCACAAAAAAGTCACCTCCACACTTAGTCTGCTACAGTGACTCAGATTATGCAGGAGATCAGACTACTGGAAGATCAACAACGGGAATAGTTTGTTTATTCTCTGGAGCTGCAATAAGCTGGAGGAGTCAAAAACAATCTACGGTCTCCTTATCCTCCACTGAAGCAGAAATAATAGCAGCTAGTGAGTCTGCGCAAGAGATTGTCTGGTTAAATCGCCTACTGAACAGTCTCATTAACGTTCAGAAACCAATATTAAACCTAGATAATGAAGCGGCAATCAATCTTGCACATAATCCAAAATACGAATATCACAAGCGAACTAAACACATAAAACTGAAACACTTTTTTGTTAAAGAATGTGTTAGCAATGGTGATCTATGTGTGAAGCAAGTATCTTCGGAGTTGCAGTTGGCCGATATGCTGACTAAGCCATTATTTGGCCCAAGAATTAAAGATTTATGTTCCAGAATGGGACTAAGGAATTTAACTTTAAATTCTTGAAAATTTCCGAGGATGTTAAGTATAGCTGGCATACTATAAACCGTCTATGGTTATGGTTGCTAAGATACTTTTTATTTATGATTTGAAGTTTGGCTTGTATAACTTCTTGTGAAAAATATTATTCATGTGACAACATATTTTATCAGTATACTTTAAATAAAACAACTAAAGAACTGCTTGAATGTTTTTAATGCTCGTTAGATCCACTCCAATTAATTTAACAGAATTTACCTCAATATGTAATACCAATAGTAAATTTTATACAAAATGTACCAAAATCTCAATGAAAATGGAAGTATTTTTATCAGTATTCCTTTTTATTAGGCAATTATTACAAACATTTCAAAAACTAGAAAGCTATCTTCTAACTAATATTTTATAGTATCAGGCAAACATACATGCAATACACCGCACACACACATACACGCAATGTAAACATACCAGTCAATAGTCATAGACCATTGAAAATTGGGAACCAAAACATAGGAGTGGCTTAGAAAAAAATGGCGGAAAATAGTTAACATTTCTATGTATGTAAACATATGAGATAGCATTAGTGATCCCAAATACTAATGCAAAGACGATAGATTTGTAACTTTTAATAGTTACAACCGCCAGATGTCATGACCCAATTGGTCAGTTCCCAATACAGTTACTTTATGTGTTCGTTCCTATCCTTTACGGTTTTGGATTCTAGTGACTTTAATTAGATAAATAAAAAATATATATCGTTTTTGGCAACATTTTCGATATTGGATATTTTGAAATGATATATCGGATAAAAATATATTGAATTAAAAACATCGATATATCGATACTTTTCAAGAAGCTAGCCGGCTATATTTGGTGTAAAAGCCAGCTAGCTAGTCAGCTATTTTGGCTATTTGGCTAGAGCGGCAGCGGCTTAGCTAGTTGAATAACGTTCAACTGCGATCCGAGTTCGATCCTCGCCCCTGCAACAAGTCTAGTCTTGATGATAATATAATAAATTAATGTAATGCTATTTTTTTTAATTTACTTTATATTTTATTGTATACTCTTTTGAAAAGAAACTACTTTCTTTCATAGGTCATACGTATTACTAATAAAATCATCGAAAATCAACAATAACATCATCCTTATATATGGATATGAACTAAAAGATTTCACAGTACATATACTCAGTCTTTAGTTGTAGGCAATTAAATCATAGATGTCGCGCTGCTTCAGATGATTAAAACGATTTATTTAAACCCAATTATATTACAGACTAATTGAATGTGACGTTGCCTAAGATTAGCTTCTTATAAATCGAGCTTAAATCGGTCCCTTCGTTCATACGCGGACAGATTAATCTATTTTAATATGGTCTCGCTTGATAGTCGTCGTAAGTGCAGTGAATTATTTATAATTTTCAAAATTATTAATAAATTAATCGATTATCCCAACTTAGTATCATTCCTTAATTTCAATAGTAATTTTCGTTTATGTAATCCTAAAACTTTCATGCTTCGGGTATATTTAAATAACACATCTTTTTACAATCCTATTACAGTATTACCCAACTTATATGGCGCGTCATGAAACTTCGTTCGCACAGAAAAGAAAGTATGGCCCCGAAGATTAACGAATAAATGCTTAAAACTTACAATCAACCTTATAGCACTACTATAAGGTTAATAATACACTGCAGCTGTTAGTTCCGTCTCACTCGCAAGTCACGTGCGGAGGGCGTGCCTTGACCATTACACTTCGTGCCAATTTTATCGGGCCACCAGTTTTCATCAAATATTACATTTAATCAGAAATACAGGTTATTAAAATGTACAACTAAAGTATAAAAAACTTAATCTAAAGGCCGCACTCCTGCTATCCCAATATCATGCATCATAAAATAATGGTACAAATAGACTATTTGTACCATTATTTTTTCGTAGTATAAATTATACTATTTGAACTATAGTACGAAAGTAGTAGATATACTACGAAATCCATCCCTGCGGCTGACTGACATGCCACGCGGCGCGCGCTAACATGGCGGCAGCTGCCGACCAATAGCGGTACAGGAAAAAGAAGCGCGGTGCGTGGAGCGTGCCGATTAGTCAATAGCATTTCCCACGCTATGAAAATGTATCTTCTGCGCAGGTACATCGGTAAGCCATATTAGTTGGGTACTACTGTACTAGAATGTGTCGCCTTTACAATGAGCTCATCATTAACAATGCCGCTATTGATTTATTTGATAATCGCCCTCATCGCTTCATGCAGCAAAAAGTAATGTTTTTAAATAGAATCTATGAAGAATCATCATCTATCTTAGAATAATCTGTCACATATAATAAATAAATGTATATGTTTGTTATAATGTATACAGATATATATGTATGGAGGTGCAAGGTGGATGACACCTCCATTTAAAAGGGAAGATCTTCCGCCAGGCTGGGTCATCGTGCCTGGGGACCGCGGTCCAACTGTACTTGTCGGACAGTTGTATATATGCAGATCGCCGAGAAATCTTTGCAAGCGCGATGCAGGATGTAGTGGGCTTGTATGCGCGATGTATGCACGATTAGGGAATGCAAACCGGTTTCACCGAAAATCGAAAAACCGGTTATTCGGTACGGTTTTGACCAACATAAAAAACCGGTTTCACATAACACCAAAACCGGTTTTTCGATTTTTTTCGGTTTTTCTTTCAATGTTTGGAAAAACTAAAAAACGGAAGATTTGCCGCCGTTTTGTAAACTGAGTGCAATGCAGTGAGTATTTTTGTGATGAACTGAAGTGTGTTGATGTGTAGTTTGTTGAGCTGGTAAGAAAATAACTTAAAATAATGATTGTTTTTATGATAGATATAAAACAGCAGGCAGGCAGGCAGCAAACAAGCGTACGGCCCGCCTGATGATGACCAGTTACTCTAGCCTATGGATTCTTGTAACATAACGGTTATCACTCGCACGTTACCAACCCTCAACCTTTTTGAAGCGGGGAGCTCATTCCACAGCCTGAGCATCCACGATAGGAAGCTTCTTTAAAACCGCACAGTATGAGAACATTTTGGTTCCAATGTGTGAGGATAGACTGCCCATCGGTGACTACGATGGATCAAGGTAACTGGGCATCAGGTCAATCAAACCTTCAGAACACTGTTGGAAAAGCGGTTTAACACACATAAGAAGGCAGTCTCTCCTCAGACTAAGGGGCTTTAAAACACTTGTGAGCTCGGGATCATTGACAATTCTAACGGCACGTCGCTGAACTGAGTCTAAATACCCAAGCTGGTATCCAGGTGCCCACAGAAGACAGCATTACTTCATTTGGGCCAGACTTGCGACTTATATAGTTGCAGTCTTTGTCTCGATAAGAAGTACTGCTTCGCTCTATTAATCACACCGAGTTTTTTGGATATCTTGTAGTTGACTTTGGAACAGAACGTCGCTACAAATATTAACGTGAAGGATCCCAATGCTTTTCGTGATGTTGAGGGACATGTTCTAGAAATGAGGAGCCACAGCAAATGGACTTCTCTCAACGGTGAATGCGCAGGCTTGCGTGTGATTTAGTGGGGTTGAAAAAGACGAGGTTTAGTCGACCCCAATCGGAGTCACTAGTTTGTGTACTCTCGATTTAAGACAAGTCCTTCGCGCCTTTTCTCCAATATAGAACGTGAGATATTTGCACGGTTCGTGTAATGAGCGTCCCATGTAATTACATCTACATAGCAATGAATGCTGGCAATAGAGAGTATATCATTAATATGCTGGAGGAACAGTGTTGGGGATAATTCAGAGCCTTTCAGGACGCCAGCATTAATGTCATGCTATCGGAGCAACTACTGTCAACGAAGGCTCTTATGTATCTGCCAGACAGCAAGCTGACTGATTGGTGTTATTTTTTACCCGTCTGCACGACAGCAAAAACTGGGTAATTTTTTTTTATCTAAGTAAAACATTCGTATAATAATAACCACGTTTTAGTGTACACGCAAGTTGCTGTGCCACTACAATATGCCATGTATATTACGTGTGAAATTAATATTATAACTTACGAAACATAATTTAATAAATGTATAAATAATTACTTCTTTAATACTGATCTATTCTTTAACATAGTCATAATATCTCATAGCAATTAAAAATCAAGCAAAAGTTATGTTTTTATGTTTTCATTCATTTAAAAAAAATCAAAAGCAACGAACCGTTTCTATATAAACGAGTATCTGATCTACAGAGTTAAATAAACAATTATTTCCATAAATTTTATGAAATAGAGATGGATCAATCCATCAGTCCATCCAGTGTGAAAGATGATATTGGTAAGAAACGAGTGAATGTTGGTATAACGGATAGAAGAAGCGTACATATTGCGCCGATCCCAAATTATAGGGACAGGCTGATGGTGATGGTGTTTTTGATGTTTCTTTTATACCCACTTCATTAACTTTAACTGACAATAATTCCTCAGTTTGCGATTTTTAAATCTTAGGCACGGTTATTATCTATAATTCGAGCTATAGAAATAACGTGAAAAAAAAACGAGCGAACATTAAAAAAACCGGTTTAAAACCGGTTAACCGGTTTTTTCCTCTCATAACCGAAATAAAAACCGGTTTTCATTTTGCCACGGTTTTGCATTCCCTATGCACGATGCAGGATAATGTGGCGGCACGCCATCTATCTATCGGCGTGTGAACTTTGTTATGTAGTGGTTCGCTACATATGTATATGTATAACAAATATATTTCTTGTCTATATTTTGTCTTTATGTTTATTTACTAATAGTTAATTTATTTATCATCGCATTTCTTTTTGTAAATTTTTTTTTCTGTCTGTCAATCTTTTTGTGTGTACATGTTTAGAGTTACATCCTGTCCTTGTATTTATGTAATTTATATGTATTAATCATTGAATGTCTGTAACTTGTTTTGTATACGTATGTAATAAATAAATAAATAAATAATTTAAATTTAAAAAATAGGTTTGAATTCGTTTCAAATACGAAAATTCGAAATAATAATAACGACATGCACTCGAATTTTACACTTTCGGGACTCGCACTACTCAGTTTCGCAGTATGCGCACGCACACACAGCTACCGGCTACTCGGCTAGTTGGCTTTGGCTAGCCGGCCAGCTACCGGCTAGTGGCAGCTAGAATGGCTTCGGCTAGCCGGCCAGCTACCCGCTAGTGGTGGCTAGTGACCTGTGGCGGCTAGGCGGCTACCCGCTGTGGGTGACGTAAACTTCTCGTAATGAGGAGGATTTCTTATGATACCTCTATGGTCAAAACTTTTTAACAACCACCTGCAAAACCTTATAAAATTCAAGTTATATTATATTCATCAAAATTATTTTATGCTTTTCGGTTTTTTCGGTGGTTTAATTTTTTTGTTAAAAAGTTTTTATTTTATAATTTTTTGTGGCTATAATCTACTAATACGACTACATGCTTAATTTTTGATTTATTTTGATGTAATACACAACTCAGCATTAAAATCTGTGAGTGAACCTATTTTTAGAATTAGAATCACCCCTATTTTCCCACCCTTAGGGTAGGTTTTTTATATCCAAATTTATATGGGATCAACTTCGAGGTATATATACCCTATCCAATAAAAAAAGAATTATCAAAATCGGACTACTGTGTAAAAAGTTATGCGTAATTAATACATACATAAAAAAAAATATAGGCATACTTGTAAACCTCCTCCGTTTTTTCGTCGGTTAAAAATACCTGTCAAATCGTGCACTTAAGGTTCAAATTGGTTCTAATTATCAACAGTTAGACAGGTAAGAAAACTCCTCATTCTTTCTAGCTAGCCAGTAGCCCTCCAGTAGCCAATAGCCAATTATCGTGTTGACAGATAACATATCCGTGGCTATTTTGTGAATAGCCGTTATTGAATAGCTGCCCACTTACCCACCTCTAGTTGATGATGAATGAAAAGTCATAACAAAAAGTTTTTCAATGAAATCTGCAATTATTCATTACCATTTTGCGATGTTTTGTTCGCGGTTCGTCGATTCGCGTTTTATCAACGAAGTTTGGGTGTTCAACGTAGTTAATAGTTATAAACGTTGTAACCGTTTTATATCATTTTCCCACAGCGAGTCTCATTCTTGAAAGGTAAGTTCATAAATTTTTCCTTTATAGCTTCTTTAAAATTTCGTTCTTCAGTGTTTATTCATAATGTAACTTTATATTTTAGAGCTACAATGACACAAAATGAGGGGGATTTGTCAGAAAACGATGCAAATATAAATACAATTAGTGATTTGCCTCCAAAGCCTCGGAAAATATGCAGTATTTTGGTGGAATTTCCAATGTTTACAACTATGCTGGCCATGGTACTTTCAAGTACGTTTTTTATAATGTCGCATTTTCTCCGCTGCGATTCTGTGAATGAAATCTAGGTTGTTTGGAAAATATTTTGATCCAAGTGCCAGAAAATATTTGTTCATTATTCCATTTTATGTTCTAATTAAGTATAACATGAAATCATTATCCTAAATTATTATGATGAACTTAAAGTATAGATCCCAGCACACAGCCGATAGACAAACCTGGTGAGGTAACAAATTAATTATTTTATCTCATTTTTTATTTGTATTCCTCTAAGGTGGCAAACAAGCATACTGCCATATGCTACGGTAAGCAGTTACCGTAGCATATGGACGCTTGCAACACCAGGGGTAGCACTCGCGCATTGCCGAACCTAGTTAGTAGTAAGGAACTGCAAAAAAAATATACACAAAATGTTAAAATAATTAAGCCTATCAAAAAGTATATGCTGGGAATGGAAGGGGATGAATTTAGTTATGTGTGTCTGTAGCATAATACCCGCAATATAAACTATAATAACTGTCAATATATATAATGAACTCTCACCGGACACATGAGCCTTTCAGGCTTTTGTTGCAGGTGGTAATGTAAACTCGAATATATTTTATAGTGAAAAGAAAACGGGATACAGCATTTGCACTTGTCCTGATCTACTACCACCAAATTAAACCTAACCCTGTGGCCAGGATTTGGCTACGTGGCTTGTGGAGCTCGTAGAGTGAAGCTGGTAAACCTCGGTCTTCGAACGTGAGTAGCCTTTGGTTAATTTGGTGGTAGTAGATCAGGACAAGTGCAAATGCTGTATCCCGTTTTCTTTTCACTATAAAATATATTCGAGTCGTTCCCAGTGTGCTATAGTGGCACATTTTTTGGTGCCGAAACCCGGGAATTAGAGTCTTACAGGCACTAATCCAGGAACGGACCACTTCCTTTTAGTTAAATTCAGTCTAATAAATCTCCTCTGGTGCCGAAAGTCATAAAAATATCATAATTTTGCATTGAAAATTCCATTCGAGTCAACGTAGTTTCTACCCACCACAATAAAAAAAAAATATTAACAAATTGATTAGAATTGGTTTTCCACTTCAAAGCATACGAACATAGTTTTTAATGTGTAATTTTATCATTTCATGAAGTTTATCTTAATATCCAAAATCGTTTGGTCTTGTAAAAATTGTAAGAAATTAATCGGTGTAATCCAACTAAATTCGATCACATATAGAAATCGGCCGTGTTCACTCAATTCACATACTACTTCAATTTAGTCGTATAATAGTTGCAGTACGAACCTTCCGTTTGATGAATACATGTCAACCTGTATGTAATCAAGTATATCACGTTCATACTTTATGCTGTTACCAATAAGGTCCATAATCGCGGTTCTTCACTTCGTTAATGCGTTAAATAAAACTCATTCTATACTCTGAAGAACTCAATATTGATTTGTGTAGATTTTTATATCAGTTTTTTTACCTACCTACATTCTTATTTGTATTTATGATTTGGGTGCTTTTTCGTGTGACTTTCGTACGTTAGTATGTTGCTATAACATACGTAAGTAATGTAATTAATCCTCTCACTCGGAACTGCCCCTTTCGCTAATATAGGTACCTCATCGTGAACCTAGGACGTCTATCGTTGTTATTCTCACGTTCTAGGATAATACGTACGTCGGTAATAAATCATAAACTTGAAGATATTTGTGTAGGCAACTTTATATTTCTACTCGCGCTATAATATATTTATTCGTGGGCTTGTATAGTGCCCTTTCGCAACCGTAAACGTTGCAGGTTCTTTTCGATTTTTCCTTTTATTTTATCGATTAAATTAAATATGTCATTCCCTGTGCGAAAAGGTTCTAAAACAGATGGGAAGCGGTTACCTAAATCAAAAGCGTATAATGATGGACCATCAATTCTGGACTTACCTGCGTTGCGTCGTAAGCGTACCCTAGCACTGAACCGTATGAAAAAGGTGTTAGAAGTCGCCGAGTCAGCGAAGTCTGATGCTTCTCAGTTAGATGCATTCCTCGCGCATTTTTCTACGGTGCCAAAGTTAAAAGACAGCTTTGAAGATTCTCATGAAGATATTCTCTGCGTTCTCGATGACTCCACATCGGAGGAGCAAGAGGACCTCATTCGCAGTCAGTTCGACGATACTTATTTTAAGGTCATTACATTATATAAAGGGTTGGTCCCGTCCGTCGTTAATCAATCGCATTCATCATCAGAATCCGCCCTAGATCGTTCTTATGCTCCCAATGTGAAATTACCTAAAATTGATATACCTAAGTTTTCAGGTAAAATAAAGTCATGGCCTGAGTTTTATGACATTTTTAACTCATTGATACATAACAATAACTCATTGTCGGATACTGAGCGTATGCACTATCTCGTTTCAAGCCTAAGCGGAGACGCTTCCGGTGTAATTCGTTCGTACCCTGTACAAGGTAAATTCTATAGTGAAGCCTACGAAACATTGACAGCGCGATACCGCGATAAGCGCGAGCTAGCATTCACGTGCTGGAAAGAATTATTGAATATTCATTTCAAAACGAACTCGCCTCTCGAATTTCGCCGCGCTTTAGATCTTTTGAGTGAGAACTTGAATATTTTGAAAAGTCTCAACTTGCCAATCGATCAGTGGGACTTCGTGCTATGTTATTTAATATTATCAAAACTCGATACCAAAACTCGTACTGCCTTTGAGCAAGACCACACGTCTACCGAGTTACCCAGTTACAAAGCGTTGAAATCATTTCTATCGTCAAGGTGTGAAGCGTTAGTTCGAGATACACATTTTTCATCTACGACTAATCCGGAACAGGGGCGTACTCAGGAGAAGAGTCCTTCGTCAAACTATGCAAACAAAAAGTCGTCGACGTTTCTTTCCGACACTAGTCCAAGGCTAGCTCAACTCGATAAAATCGAACCACCCTCCTCTTCGAAAGCAGCCACCCCCCCACCATTAATTGTAAAATGTTCATTTTGTTTAGAAAATCATGCAATTAATTTCTGTAAACGTTTTGCACAGTCCTCCATTGCTGAGCGAATTGAATTCGCTCAGTCCAATAAGTGGTGTTTCAATTGTCTGCGACCTAATCATAGCGTCAAAGACTGTAAGTCGATTTTTAGATGTCAAAAATGTCGTCAACGTCACCACACACTTCTTCATGACGACACTTCGGCTACTTCTAATCTATCCGTTTCTGGTAACCAGATCCAATCGTTCACTGGTCTCGGTAATTGTTCAATTGTTTTGTTATCTACTGCTAATGTGCAAGTTCGTGATGCTTATGGCAATTTTCAAACTTTGCGGGCCGTCATTGATTCAGGCAGTCAAGGCAATTTTATCACCGATCATGCTGTCAGACGTCTCGGTCTTAACCGTGCGTTTGCGTCCCGTCGTATATGTGGCTTAGGTCAGTCTTCGGCGTCTGTGTCTGGCCGGGTTGAGTTAGAGATTGGTGCAAATCAACGGACCCTTTTTAATATCGATGCGTTTACGTTACAAAGTATTTGTGGAAAGATGCCATCTATTTGCTTTGACAAATCTTCATGGCATCACTTGCAGAATTTGGAATTGGCTGATCCCGACTGTAACAAACCAGGTCCCATAGATCTCCTTCTAGGTGCGGAAGTCTTCGCCTCACTCCTTCTCCCAGGCAGTGTATGTGGAGGGCTAAAGCAACCTTCAGCACTCAACTCCGTTTTCGGCTGGCTGTTAATAGGAAGTATTGGTGGCCACAAGGAGGAGATCCAATCGTTTTTCGTCCGTCAAAGCGATGTTTCCCATGACGAAATAAAAAAGTTGTGGGAATTAGATCCGTTCGAGTCGTCTCAACCCCCGCGTTTAAATCTAGAGGAACAAAAATGTGAGGAGTTTTTTGTTAACTCTCACTCGAGGGATCCCACCGGTCGGTATATTGTTTCTTTGCCCTTCAAGGATAAAGGGGAGAATCTATCATTTCTCGGATCCCGTGATATCGCTTTACGTTGTTTTCACTCAATCGAACGCAAACTTATAAAGGATCCGGAACTTTATAAACAATACAGTGACTTTATGAAGGATTACATGGACAGCGGTCATATGAGTCCCGTTCCAGTTGAGGAGCTCGGATCGGGCAGGAATTATATTCCTCACCACTGTATCCTACGTCCTGCGAGTGCCACGACAAAATTACGCGTAGTTTTCAACGCTTCTGCCAAAGACGCAAGAGGGGTTTCACTTAATGATACTCTCCTTATCGGACCCAAGCTACAAACGAACATTGTCGAAATTCTATTGAATTTTAGAATTCATCCCGTTGTTTTCACAGCCGATATGCGACAGATGTATAGACAAATCTTAGTTGAGGAGGCCGACCGTGAATTCCAACGTATATTTTGGCGGTTCGATCCTAATCAGGAAATTCGCGAATACCGGCTAAATACCGTCACGTACGGCATGTCCTCCGCTCCATTCCTCGCGTGCCGTACCATTCAACAGCTGGTTTCCGACGAAGGGGGCAGCCGCCCTCTTGGCAAAAAGATTTTGTCTTCGGATATATATATTGACGATATAGCCACCGGTTTTCAAAGCATAGGCGAAGCTAAGCTAGCTAAATCAGAGGTCATTGAACTGCTTAAAGAAGGTCACTTTGAACTTAGAAAATGGGCAAGTAATGTTCCAGAACTTTTAGCTGACTTACCACTGGAACATTGTCTCACTGCTCCTGTTTCACTTGACGTTGAGGACAAGCAAGTTCTCAAAGTCCTGGGGTTAAAATGGGATCCTAATTCTGATTCCTTTTGTTTCGCCGTGACTCCGCAGGAGAAAAAATGCTCCAAGCGTAATATGCTTAGCGAGTTAGCTCGCATTTTCGATCCCCTCGGGTTTCTTTCACCCTTGACCTTGATTGCGAAAATTCTGGTTCAAAAGTTATGGATTCTCAAAATCGGCTGGGATGAAGACCCTCCCGTAGACGTGGTTCACTTCTGGAATCGTTATCTCGAACAGCTGCCTCTTCTTGAATCGCTCAAGATCTCTCGTTGTTTAACTGTAAATAACATTGAAACTTGTGAATTACACGGCTTTTCAGATAGTTCGGAAACCGGATATGGAGCTGTCATATACTTACGAATGGTTGATGCAGATGGTAATATTCAGGTATTTTTCGTCTGCTCCAAAGCTCGTGTCGCTCCAACTAAATCGATTTCTCTTCCTCGTCTCGAGCTATGTGCAGCGGTACTCGTCGCCGATCTATTAAAATTTGTAAAAGACGTGTACTTACCGCGCCTGAATTGTACTGATCTCTTCGCTTGGTCTGATTCAACAGTCGTGCTTGCGTGGATTGGATCTCATCCGACTCGGTGGAAGACATTCATTGCGAACCGTGTAGGGCATATTCATGATACTATACCAAGCGCTCGCTGGAGTCACGTAATTTCTGAACAAAATCCAGCGGATGTTGCCTCCCGTGGCCAGCTTCCATGCGATCTTGTCAGCAACAGCCTATGGTGGGCGGGGCCCACTTGGCTGTCTTCTACGCCTGATCATTGGCCTCGTCATGACAATGGTCCTGATGAGGAAATATTACATGCTGACGAGAAGCTTCCGCGTATTTTGTTCACCCACGATAACTCCTCCCCATTGTTCATAGATATGCTTCTTGAACGTTATTCATCCATACGTAAAATTCAACGTATTATTTGTTGGTGGTTAAAATACATCACTTTTATTCGTTCTAATCGTACTCCAAGTACATTTTCTTTTCTTACTCGTCTGGAATTACATAATTCGTTAATGATAATCGTTAAACATGTTCAATCGCATTATTTCGCCAATGAAATTCGACAATTAACAGAAGGCACTTTACTGTCTAAACAGATGCGTAAGTTGAACCCTTTCGTTGACACTCAGGGAGTTCTCCGGGTGGGCGGCCGTTTGGCCAGATCCGGACTTGAGTTCGAACATAAACACCCCGCCCTCCTTCCTCGTGAATCTCGGTTAACTGACCTTCTCATCGTAGCTTTCCATCGAGAAAATTGTCATCCTGGAGTCAATACGATGCAGTATCTTTTGTCACAGCAGTTTTGGATTCTCTCTCCGAAACGCGCTATCCGCCACTGTTTGTCAAAATGTACATCATGTTACAAAACGAATCCTACTCCTTTAGAACCATACATGAGTGATTTACCCACCGTCCGCGTTAATCAAGTCAAACCTTTCTCCGTCGTTGGCACAGACTACGGCGGTCCGTTTAAACTTAAGTTCGGGCGATACAGGGGTGCAAAAATAGGCAAGGCTTACCTTTGTCTTTTTGTATGTCTCACCACTAAGGCATTACACCTTGAGGCCGTGACTGACCTTTCTTCCGATGCTTTTATCGCTGCTCTTCGCCGATTCGTTGGTCGCCGCGGTAGAGTCAGTATCATTCATTCTGACTGTGGGACGAATTACGTAGGTGCTAATAACAGCCTTAATCAACTCATGCACACCGCAGCTCATGGAGAGCAAATAGAATTTCGGTTCAACCCTCCTTCTAGTCCCCACTTCGGTGGAGTGTGGGAAATTCAGATAAAAGCAGTCAAAACTCACCTCTATCGTATTATTGGAAGTCAAGCACTTACCTTTGAAGAACTCACCACTCTATTCGTGCAAATAGAGTCGATGTTAAACTCGCGGCCACTTTGTCCTCTAAGTTCAGACCCTAACGATTTCAATGTTCTTACCCCGGGTCACTTTCTTACACTTGAGCCACTAACATCCGTACCAGATGAAGACGTCACCGCTCTAAACATAAATCGCTTGGGTCGGTGGCAGCTTATTCAACGTTTCCAGCAGGACTTCTGGAACCGTTGGAAGTATGAATATCTTCAGTCTCTAACTCAGCGGGCAAAGTGGACTAAGCATTCGAAACCTTTAAGTGTGGGATCGATCGTGATTTTAAAAATTGATAACAATCTTCCCTTATATTGGCCCTTAGCGAGGGTTGAGGAACTGCATACGAGTCCCGACGGGATCGTGCGCATTGCAACTATTCGTACAGTTGAAGGTTCTCGCCTTACGAGACCTTTAGTCAAACTCTGCCCTTTACCTAACCAAACCGATTAGTACGTTCTATAATAATTTAAAAAAAAACCTAGTTCATATTCATTTTTTTTTATTATTAATGTTTATTTCTAGTTCGTATGCTTTCTTCATCAGTTAGGGATATAAGTTCTATAAAATACCTTGGTTGTATTTTGGTGGGCGGAATGTTTCGTAACCATATTTTCATAGGTTTGCATCAATAAAGCACTTCTGTCCTGTGACATTACTTTTAAACTAACCAATCGCTGAGCTTCAATTTTGATGCTCACACGCGCGAGCCAATGGGAAGCCAGAACACGGTGGAGGCCATCTTTTCCTCCGCCATAGACGAGTGCGATACGAACGTTGATGAGCGAGCATTACCGCGTGTGTTGTCGTACATAAATTATCAAAAAAGCTTATTAAACGCTGAAAACTATATAAAATTAATATTGGACTTTATCTATGTGTGTGATTACGTGTGATAAACTATCCGTGCAAGGATTGCTGAATTAAACCTAACCCTGTGGCCAGGATTTGGCTACGTGGCTTGTGGAGCTCGTAGAGTGAAGCTGGTAAACCTCGGTCTTCGAACGTGAGTAGCCTTTGGTTAATTTGGTGGTAGTAGATCAGGACAAGTGCAAATGCTGTATCCCGTTTTCTTTTCACTATAAAATATATTCGAGTCGTTCCCAGTGTGCTATAGTGGCACATTTTTTGGTGCCGAAACCCGGGAATTAGAGTCTTACAGGCACTAATCCAGGAACGGACCACTTCCTTTTAGTTAAATTCAGTCTAATAAATCTCCTCTGGTGCCGAAAGTCATAAAAATATCATAATTTTGCATTGAAAATTCCATTCGAGTCAACGTAGTTTCTACCCACCACAATAAAAAAAAAATATTAACAAATTGATTAGAATTGGTTTTCCACTTCAAAGCATACGAACATAGTTTTTAATGTGTAATTTTATCATTTCATGAAGTTTATCTTAATATCCAAAATCGTTTGGTCTTGTAAAAATTGTAAGAAATTAATCGGTGTAATCCAACTAAATTCGATCACATATAGAAATCGGCCGTGTTCACTCAATTCACATACTACTTCAATTTAGTCGTATAATAGTTGCAGTACGAACCTTCCGTTTGATGAATACATGTCAACCTGTATGTAATCAAGTATATCACGTTCATACTTTATGCTGTTACCAATAAGGTCCATAATCGCGGTTCTTCACTTCGTTAATGCGTTAAATAAAACTCATTCTATACTCTGAAGAACTCAATATTGATTTGTGTAGATTTTTATATCAGTTTTTTTACCTACCTACATTCTTATTTGTATTTATGATTTGGGTGCTTTTTCGTGTGACTTTCGTACGTTAGTATGTTGCTATAACATACGTAAGTAATGTAATTAATCCTCTCACTCGGAACTGCCCCTTTCGCTAATATAGGTACCTCATCGTGAACCTAGGACGTCTATCGTTGTTATTCTCACGTTCTAGGATAATACGTACGTCGGTAATAAATCATAAACTTGAAGATATTTGTGTAGGCAACTTTATATTTCTACTCGCGCTATAATATATTTATTCGTGGGCTTGTATAGTGCCCTTTCGCAACCGTAAACGTTGCAGGTTCTTTTCGATTTTTCCTTTTATTTTATCGATTAAATTAAATATGTCATTCCCTGTGCGAAAAGGTTCTAAAACAGATGGGAAGCGGTTACCTAAATCAAAAGCGTATAATGATGGACCATCAATTCTGGACTTACCTGCGTTGCGTCGTAAGCGTACCCTAGCACTGAACCGTATGAAAAAGGTGTTAGAAGTCGCCGAGTCAGCGAAGTCTGATGCTTCTCAGTTAGATGCATTCCTCGCGCATTTTTCTACGGTGCCAAAGTTAAAAGACAGCTTTGAAGATTCTCATGAAGATATTCTCTGCGTTCTCGATGACTCCACATCGGAGGAGCAAGAGGACCTCATTCGCAGTCAGTTCGACGATACTTATTTTAAGGTCATTACATTATATAAAGGGTTGGTCCCGTCCGTCGTTAATCAATCGCATTCATCATCAGAATCCGCCCTAGATCGTTCTTATGCTCCCAATGTGAAATTACCTAAAATTGATATACCTAAGTTTTCAGGTAAAATAAAGTCATGGCCTGAGTTTTATGACATTTTTAACTCATTGATACATAACAATAACTCATTGTCGGATACTGAGCGTATGCACTATCTCGTTTCAAGCCTAAGCGGAGACGCTTCCGGTGTAATTCGTTCGTACCCTGTACAAGGTAAATTCTATAGTGAAGCCTACGAAACATTGACAGCGCGATACCGCGATAAGCGCGAGCTAGCATTCACGTGCTGGAAAGAATTATTGAATATTCATTTCAAAACGAACTCGCCTCTCGAATTTCGCCGCGCTTTAGATCTTTTGAGTGAGAACTTGAATATTTTGAAAAGTCTCAACTTGCCAATCGATCAGTGGGACTTCGTGCTATGTTATTTAATATTATCAAAACTCGATACCAAAACTCGTACTGCCTTTGAGCAAGACCACACGTCTACCGAGTTACCCAGTTACAAAGCGTTGAAATCATTTCTATCGTCAAGGTGTGAAGCGTTAGTTCGAGATACACATTTTTCATCTACGACTAATCCGGAACAGGGGCGTACTCAGGAGAAGAGTCCTTCGTCAAACTATGCAAACAAAAAGTCGTCGACGTTTCTTTCCGACACTAGTCCAAGGCTAGCTCAACTCGATAAAATCGAACCACCCTCCTCTTCGAAAGCAGCCACCCCCCCACCATTAATTGTAAAATGTTCATTTTGTTTAGAAAATCATGCAATTAATTTCTGTAAACGTTTTGCACAGTCCTCCATTGCTGAGCGAATTGAATTCGCTCAGTCCAATAAGTGGTGTTTCAATTGTCTGCGACCTAATCATAGCGTCAAAGACTGTAAGTCGATTTTTAGATGTCAAAAATGTCGTCAACGTCACCACACACTTCTTCATGACGACACTTCGGCTACTTCTAATCTATCCGTTTCTGGTAACCAGATCCAATCGTTCACTGGTCTCGGTAATTGTTCAATTGTTTTGTTATCTACTGCTAATGTGCAAGTTCGTGATGCTTATGGCAATTTTCAAACTTTGCGGGCCGTCATTGATTCAGGCAGTCAAGGCAATTTTATCACCGATCATGCTGTCAGACGTCTCGGTCTTAACCGTGCGTTTGCGTCCCGTCGTATATGTGGCTTAGGTCAGTCTTCGGCGTCTGTGTCTGGCCGGGTTGAGTTAGAGATTGGTGCAAATCAACGGACCCTTTTTAATATCGATGCGTTTACGTTACAAAGTATTTGTGGAAAGATGCCATCTATTTGCTTTGACAAATCTTCATGGCATCACTTGCAGAATTTGGAATTGGCTGATCCCGACTGTAACAAACCAGGTCCCATAGATCTCCTTCTAGGTGCGGAAGTCTTCGCCTCACTCCTTCTCCCAGGCAGTGTATGTGGAGGGCTAAAGCAACCTTCAGCACTCAACTCCGTTTTCGGCTGGCTGTTAATAGGAAGTATTGGTGGCCACAAGGAGGAGATCCAATCGTTTTTCGTCCGTCAAAGCGATGTTTCCCATGACGAAATAAAAAAGTTGTGGGAATTAGATCCGTTCGAGTCGTCTCAACCCCCGCGTTTAAATCTAGAGGAACAAAAATGTGAGGAGTTTTTTGTTAACTCTCACTCGAGGGATCCCACCGGTCGGTATATTGTTTCTTTGCCCTTCAAGGATAAAGGGGAGAATCTATCATTTCTCGGATCCCGTGATATCGCTTTACGTTGTTTTCACTCAATCGAACGCAAACTTATAAAGGATCCGGAACTTTATAAACAATACAGTGACTTTATGAAGGATTACATGGACAGCGGTCATATGAGTCCCGTTCCAGTTGAGGAGCTCGGATCGGGCAGGAATTATATTCCTCACCACTGTTTCCTACGTCCTGCGAGTGCCACGACAAAATTACGCGTAGTTTTCAACGCTTCTGCCAAAGACGCAAGAGGGGTTTCACTTAATGATACTCTCCTTATCGGACCCAAGCTACAAACGAACATTGTCGAAATTCTATTGAATTTTAGAATTCATCCCGTTGTTTTCACAGCCGATATGCGACAGATGTATAGACAAATCTTAGTTGAGGAGGCCGACCGTGAATTCCAACGTATATTTTGGCGGTTCGATCCTAATCAGGAAATTCGCGAATACCGGCTAAATACCGTCACGTACGGCATGTCCTCCGCTCCATTCCTCGCGTGCCGTACCATTCAACAGCTGGTTTCCGACGAAGGGGGCAGCCGCCCTCTTGGCAAAAAGATTTTGTCTTCGGATATATATATTGACGATATAGCCACCGGTTTTCAAAGCATAGGCGAAGCTAAGCTAGCTAAATCAGAGGTCATTGAACTGCTTAAAGAAGGTCACTTTGAACTTAGAAAATGGGCAAGTAATGTTCCAGAACTTTTAGCTGACTTACCACTGGAACATTGTCTCACTGCTCCTGTTTCACTTGACGTTGAGGACAAGCAAGTTCTCAAAGTCCTGGGGTTAAAATGGGATCCTAATTCTGATTCCTTTTGTTTCGCCGTGACTCCGCAGGAGAAAAAATGCTCCAAGCGTAATATGCTTAGCGAGTTAGCTCGCATTTTCGATCCCCTCGGGTTTCTTTCACCCTTGACCTTGATTGCGAAAATTCTGGTTCAAAAGTTATGGATTCTCAAAATCGGCTGGGATGAAGACCCTCCCGTAGACGTGGTTCACTTCTGGAATCGTTATCTCGAACAGCTGCCTCTTCTTGAATCGCTCAAGATCTCTCGTTGTTTAACTGTAAATAACATTGAAACTTGTGAATTACACGGCTTTTCAGATAGTTCGGAAACCGGATATGGAGCTGTCATATACTTACGAATGGTTGATGCAGATGGTAATATTCAGGTATTTTTCGTCTGCTCCAAAGCTCGTGTCGCTCCAACTAAATCGATTTCTCTTCCTCGTCTCGAGCTATGTGCAGCGGTACTCGTCGCCGATCTATTAAAATTTGTAAAAGACGTGTACTTACCGCGCCTGAATTGTACTGATCTCTTCGCTTGGTCTGATTCAACAGTCGTGCTTGCGTGGATTGGATCTCATCCGACTCGGTGGAAGACATTCATTGCGAACCGTGTAGGGCATATTCATGATACTATACCAAGCGCTCGCTGGAGTCACGTAATTTCTGAACAAAATCCAGCGGATGTTGCCTCCCGTGGCCAGCTTCCATGCGATCTTGTCAGCAACAGCCTATGGTGGGCGGGGCCCACTTGGCTGTCTTCTACGCCTGATCATTGGCCTCGTCATGACAATGGTCCTGATGAGGAAATATTACATGCTGACGAGAAGCTTCCGCGTATTTTGTTCACCCACGATAACTCCTCCCCATTGTTCATAGATATGCTTCTTGAACGTTATTCATCCATACGTAAAATTCAACGTATTATTTGTTGGTGGTTAAAATACATCACTTTTATTCGTTCTAATCGTACTCCAAGTACATTTTCTTTTCTTACTCGTCTGGAATTACATAATTCGTTAATGATAATCGTTAAACATGTTCAATCGCATTATTTCGCCAATGAAATTCGACAATTAACAGAAGGCACTTTACTGTCTAAACAGATGCGTAAGTTGAACCCTTTCGTTGACACTCAGGGAGTTCTCCGGGTGGGCGGCCGTTTGGCCAGATCCGGACTTGAGTTCGAACATAAACACCCCGCCCTCCTTCCTCGTGAATCTCGGTTAACTGACCTTCTCATCGTAGCTTTCCATCGAGAAAATTGTCATCCTGGAGTCAATACGATGCAGTATCTTTTGTCACAGCAGTTTTGGATTCTCTCTCCGAAACGCGCTATCCGCCACTGTTTGTCAAAATGTACATCATGTTACAAAACGAATCCTACTCCTTTAGAACCATACATGAGTGATTTACCCACCGTCCGCGTTAATCAAGTCAAACCTTTCTCCGTCGTTGGCACAGACTACGGCGGTCCGTTTAAACTTAAGTTCGGGCGATACAGGGGTGCAAAAATAGGCAAGGCTTACCTTTGTCTTTTTGTATGTCTCACCACTAAGGCATTACACCTTGAGGCCGTGACTGACCTTTCTTCCGATGCTTTTATCGCTGCTCTTCGCCGATTCGTTGGTCGCCGCGGTAGAGTCAGTATCATTCATTCTGACTGTGGGACGAATTACGTAGGTGCTAATAACAGCCTTAATCAACTCATGCACACCGCAGCTCATGGAGAGCAAATAGAATTTCGGTTCAACCCTCCTTCTAGTCCCCACTTCGGTGGAGTGTGGGAAATTCAGATAAAAGCAGTCAAAACTCACCTCTATCGTATTATTGGAAGTCAAGCACTTACCTTTGAAGAACTCACCACTCTATTCGTGCAAATAGAGTCGATGTTAAACTCGCGGCCACTTTGTCCTCTAAGTTCAGACCCTAACGATTTCAATGTTCTTACCCCGGGTCACTTTCTTACACTTGAGCCACTAACATCCGTACCAGATGAAGACGTCACCGCTCTAAACATAAATCGCTTGGGTCGGTGGCAGCTTATTCAACGTTTCCAGCAGGACTTCTGGAACCGTTGGAAGTATGAATATCTTCAGTCTCTAACTCAGCGGGCAAAGTGGACTAAGCATTCGAAACCTTTAAGTGTGGGATCGATCGTGATTTTAAAAATTGATAACAATCTTCCCTTATATTGGCCCTTAGCGAGGGTTGAGGAACTGCATACGAGTCCCGACGGGATCGTGCGCATTGCAACTATTCGTACAGTTGAAGGTTCTCGCCTTACGAGACCTTTAGTCAAACTCTGCCCTTTACCTAACCAAACCGATTAGTACGTTCTATAATAATTTAAAAAAAAACCTAGTTCATATTCATTTTTTTTTATTATTAATGTTTATTTCTAGTTCGTATGCTTTCTTCATCAGTTAGGGATATAAGTTCTATAAAATACCTTGGTTGTATTTTGGTGGGCGGAATGTTTCGTAACCATATTTTCATAGGTTTGCATCAATAAAGCACTTCTGTCCTGTGACATTACTTTTAAACTAACCAATCGCTGAGCTTCAATTTTGATGCTCACACGCGCGAGCCAATGGGAAGCCAGAACACGGTGGAGGCCATCTTTTCCTCCGCCATAGACGAGTGCGATACGAACGTTGATGAGCGAGCATTACCGCGTGTGTTGTCGTACATAAATTATCAAAAAAGCTTATTAAACGCTGAAAACTATATAAAATTAATATTGGACTTTATCTATGTGTGTGATTACGTGTGATAAACTATCCGTGCAAGGATTGCTGAATTAAACCTAACCCTGTGGCCAGGATTTGGCTACGTGGCTTGTGGAGCTCGTAGAGTGAAGCTGGTAAACCTCGGTCTTCGAACGTGAGTAGCCTTTGGTTAATTTGGTGGTAGTAGATCAGGACAAGTGCAAATGCTGTATCCCGTTTTCTTTTCACTATAAAATATATTCGAGTCGTTCCCAGTGTGCTATAGTGGCACATTTTTTGGTGCCGAAACCCGGGAATTAGAGTCTTACAGGCACTAATCCAGGAACGGACCACTTCCTTTTAGTTAAATTCAGTCTAATAAATCTCCTCTGGTGCCGAAAGTCATAAAAATATCATAATTTTGCATTGAAAATTCCATTCGAGTCAACGTAGTTTCTACCCACCACAATAAAAAAAAAATATTAACAAATTGATTAGAATTGGTTTTCCACTTCAAAGCATACGAACATAGTTTTTAATGTGTAATTTTATCATTTCATGAAGTTTATCTTAATATCCAAAATCGTTTGGTCTTGTAAAAATTGTAAGAAATTAATCGGTGTAATCCAACTAAATTCGATCACATATAGAAATCGGCCGTGTTCACTCAATTCACATACTACTTCAATTTAGTCGTATAATAGTTGCAGTACGAACCTTCCGTTTGATGAATACATGTCAACCTGTATGTAATCAAGTATATCACGTTCATACTTTATGCTGTTACCAATAAGGTCCATAATCGCGGTTCTTCACTTCGTTAATGCGTTAAATAAAACTCATTCTATACTCTGAAGAACTCAATATTGATTTGTGTAGATTTTTATATCAGTTTTTTTACCTACCTACATTCTTATTTGTATTTATGATTTGGGTGCTTTTTCGTGTGACTTTCGTACGTTAGTATGTTGCTATAACATACGTAAGTAATGTAATTAATCCTCTCACTCGGAACTGCCCCTTTCGCTAATATAGGTACCTCATCGTGAACCTAGGACGTCTATCGTTGTTATTCTCACGTTCTAGGATAATACGTACGTCGGTAATAAATCATAAACTTGAAGATATTTGTGTAGGCAACTTTATATTTCTACTCGCGCTATAATATATTTATTCGTGGGCTTGTATAGTGCCCTTTCGCAACCGTAAACGTTGCAGGTTCTTTTCGATTTTTCCTTTTATTTTATCGATTAAATTAAATATGTCATTCCCTGTGCGAAAAGGTTCTAAAACAGATGGGAAGCGGTTACCTAAATCAAAAGCGTATAATGATGGACCATCAATTCTGGACTTACCTGCGTTGCGTCGTAAGCGTACCCTAGCACTGAACCGTATGAAAAAGGTGTTAGAAGTCGCCGAGTCAGCGAAGTCTGATGCTTCTCAGTTAGATGCATTCCTCGCGCATTTTTCTACGGTGCCAAAGTTAAAAGACAGCTTTGAAGATTCTCATGAAGATATTCTCTGCGTTCTCGATGACTCCACATCGGAGGAGCAAGAGGACCTCATTCGCAGTCAGTTCGACGATACTTATTTTAAGGTCATTACATTATATAAAGGGTTGGTCCCGTCCGTCGTTAATCAATCGCATTCATCATCAGAATCCGCCCTAGATCGTTCTTATGCTCCCAATGTGAAATTACCTAAAATTGATATACCTAAGTTTTCAGGTAAAATAAAGTCATGGCCTGAGTTTTATGACATTTTTAACTCATTGATACATAACAATAACTCATTGTCGGATACTGAGCGTATGCACTATCTCGTTTCAAGCCTAAGCGGAGACGCTTCCGGTGTAATTCGTTCGTACCCTGTACAAGGTAAATTCTATAGTGAAGCCTACGAAACATTGACAGCGCGATACCGCGATAAGCGCGAGCTAGCATTCACGTGCTGGAAAGAATTATTGAATATTCATTTCAAAACGAACTCGCCTCTCGAATTTCGCCGCGCTTTAGATCTTTTGAGTGAGAACTTGAATATTTTGAAAAGTCTCAACTTGCCAATCGATCAGTGGGACTTCGTGCTATGTTATTTAATATTATCAAAACTCGATACCAAAACTCGTACTGCCTTTGAGCAAGACCACACGTCTACCGAGTTACCCAGTTACAAAGCGTTGAAATCATTTCTATCGTCAAGGTGTGAAGCGTTAGTTCGAGATACACATTTTTCATCTACGACTAATCCGGAACAGGGGCGTACTCAGGAGAAGAGTCCTTCGTCAAACTATGCAAACAAAAAGTCGTCGACGTTTCTTTCCGACACTAGTCCAAGGCTAGCTCAACTCGATAAAATCGAACCACCCTCCTCTTCGAAAGCAGCCACCCCCCCACCATTAATTGTAAAATGTTCATTTTGTTTAGAAAATCATGCAATTAATTTCTGTAAACGTTTTGCACAGTCCTCCATTGCTGAGCGAATTGAATTCGCTCAGTCCAATAAGTGGTGTTTCAATTGTCTGCGACCTAATCATAGCGTCAAAGACTGTAAGTCGATTTTTAGATGTCAAAAATGTCGTCAACGTCACCACACACTTCTTCATGACGACACTTCGGCTACTTCTAATCTATCCGTTTCTGGTAACCAGATCCAATCGTTCACTGGTCTCGGTAATTGTTCAATTGTTTTGTTATCTACTGCTAATGTGCAAGTTCGTGATGCTTATGGCAATTTTCAAACTTTGCGGGCCGTCATTGATTCAGGCAGTCAAGGCAATTTTATCACCGATCATGCTGTCAGACGTCTCGGTCTTAACCGTGCGTTTGCGTCCCGTCGTATATGTGGCTTAGGTCAGTCTTCGGCGTCTGTGTCTGGCCG